>PVJL010000848.1:0-285353 GCA_004026885.1 Lyroderma lyra
TAGTTGGGACATAGATCTGTAAGGAAGTAAGGCTGGGTGGATGGGGCACAGATAGAAGCTAAACTGAGTCCTTAGTTAATTCTATTAGGAGTTCTAGACCTGGGATGACCCTTCTGAGTCGTCCCAAATTGAGTCAAAAAGGGTGGACCTTGGTGTGCCTGCATTCCCAGTCAGTGGAGGTAGGCCAACCCCTGACAGAATCTAAGACTTCACTCAAGGCAGTTCCCAGAGCTCTGAGCCATTGAAAGCCAATATTCCAGAAGCTAGTGGATGAGTACGTTGACCCTGGAAAGGAGATCTTGGTGGAGCACCACCCAGGTGCTCCAGCCACTGGTTGTACAAGGTGGATACAACAATAGAAGATGCACTTTTCTTGTCTTTCTTGGTGGCCTTGCTTGGCAGCCCTTCCACAACTTGGTCTCCACCACTGTTTAATTTTCTTGAATTACCACAGTTGTGCCTCATTTCAAAATAACTGGGAAGTTTCACAGTTTTATAGGTATAATTCAAGTGTTTATATGAGAGCTGATACCTGTGATTGGAAATTTGAACTTCTTTGGGTTTCAGTTTCTATATCCTCAGAATACATACAATGTCTGCCTTACTTATAACTCAATTCTTTGCTCTTGCAACCATATCCAAGATTGTTGTGAGAAGCAAGTGATATAATATAGGTGAAATTTTCTTTGAAGACTATAAATGCTATACACAACATAGAATTATTATCACTCTAGTATTTTAAAGTAATGACTGTTTTTTGTTTTGTTTTGTTTTGTTTCAGTTGACAGTGCTTGGCCAGAACCAGCTACAACTGTAGTACCTACCAGACCTGTGACATCAGGTAAGGACAAATAAAAGCTTGTTTACCCATAAGAAAAGTTTGATTTAAACAGAAGTTACCCCAGTTTTATTGATTTTATATTTTTAATTAAGAATGGGGCATGCCAGTTTAAATTTTACTCCTCTCAGAACCTCTCAATCTTTTCTCACCCATAGATGTCAGTTGGTCTTCTAATCTACTAATCTCACTGTGACTTCTCTCTCCGATTCCCATCTTTGTTCTGCATTCTCATTTAATCTTTTAGAGGATGTTAGCATAGTACACCCCAGAGTCTCTGCCTTCTTCTTTATCTCAGTGACTTCTCCTGTTGCTCTCTGTTGAGAATTATTCATATCATGGTTTTCTTGCATTTCTGTGGGTAACTTATATTTCTCTGGGTAACTTGCATTTCTGGGGTAACTTGCATTTCTGTAACTAAGACCTGGCTGGTCTATTGGTCTTCCTATATCAGCCATCTTCTCTCTCAGCTTAACTCTCTCCTCCATTATCATACCCTTCCCAACTAGCCATCACAGTCAACTAGGTAAAGAACAAATGTGATGATACCATTCTTTGCCTATCTAAAATCCTTCCATGGGTTCCTGGGTTTTCTTTTACCCATTAATTCATTCATTAACTGATTCATTCATTCTTCAATTAATCTTTATTGAGCTCTTCTTTTTGCCCCCAAATCTCTTTATCATAACACACAAGATCCTTCCTAATTGGCTTCTGCTTCCCTTTTTTTTATACTTTCCCCCATTTTCTTTTGCCATCTAGAACTCCCAATCCTGAAGGCAACATGTTGCCTCCCATTCTCACTGCTTAATACCCTCCCTCAATTTTGCCTGGTAAATGTCATTCTTCTGCCTCCTCTGTGACACTTCTGCAGTTTTCGACAAGCATTAATCACTGTTTATCTCAAAGGCCTAACACAGTCTGACATATAGAAAAAGCTCAATAAATGTTTGCTGAATGAATGAATGGAAGAATGAATGAATGAAGAGAAGAAGAGTCAGTAGAGATGAACAGGATGAAAAGAAGTCAGTATAGAAGGGAGAAGAAAAATTGGGACAAATGAGGGATGAGGCACCTTGGGAGATGAGCAGAAATATGTCAGAGAACATGAGTGAAGGAGTTTGAGAAACTTTCAGAGAAAGAATAATATCCATGTTGGCTAAATGTGGAGGCAGCCATGATGAGAGATTTGTACTTTAAGTGACAAGTGTTAAAGCAAAAGTCGGGGTACAGGTGACGGAGACGTGTGTCGGATGCTGGATCCCACTGAGGCTGACCACATCTGACCCATTATGTCTGCTTCTCCAACAGAGCACTAGTCTGGGGATTTCATGAGCATGCTCCTTATGGGGTCCCCTTTGGCTTTCCTAGTTCAGCGGCTTCATCCCAGTTCCCTTACTAGTGTGTATAAAGAGCTGATAGTTTTGATGGTGTCCATGGTCTTACTTGACATCTCTTAAACCCATTTTTGTGTGCTACCAGTAGGTATCACGGCTCCCCATTAACCACTAGAGTGGAGTTGTTGTTCTTCATATTAGAGAGTACATTGAATGATATTTATTACTACTCCCACAAATGGTCTCTGTGGCTATTTTTGTAATACAGTGGGTTAAAAACTCTTTAATCCTTGGTTGTGTTTATTCCAGTTTTTCGTACAGGAATCAGAAACCTGGTTGTAGATGATGAAACCACTTCTAGCCTGCGGGTAAAATGGGACATTTCAGACAGCAGTGTGCAGCAGTTCAGGGTGACCTACCTGACTGCTCAAGGGGACCCTGCGGAAGAAGTGGTAGGAACGGTCTGTATAAATACAGCTTACTAGAAACTCTGAGGTTTCCTGACTAACAGAGCTAATGAGGCTCTCCCCAGAGATTAATGCAAGCTCTACTGTTCATTTCATTGTGACTCTACCATCTCCAGAAACTAATGTTTTCATTGAATCCAAACTTTACGACTGGTTTCTTGGACCTTTCTATCTCCAAAACTTGCTCCACATACAGTGTGCTTCAAATTGATAGAGCTTCTAAACCTTGTTTTGTGTGTTGCTTCTGCTGCCTTGACAATTTCTTAGAGCACCAAACCAAAGTTGAATCATAAATAGTCCCCTAGATACTTCTTTCTGCATATAAATGTGTGTGTAAACATATAAATATATGTATGTATATGTGTGTGTCTATCTATATAGATATAGATAGACACACACATATACATACAGTAGACTCTTCATTAACCAGAACTCAAGCAACCAGCAAAAAAAAAACTGAAGAAACAATACTGCACTTATCTGGCATGGGTGCCAGTTAACTGAGAGTCTACTTACATTGATCTGGCATCTATCACTCCCCATGGGTGCTGGTTGACTGAGAGTCTGCTGCATAACTTTTTGCCCTTGGTAATCTGACAAAAACTTTTTAAGTGAAGTATACATGAAAAGTCTTCTTTATATAGTGTAACTGTTCCCAATAAAATGCCACCCATTAACAGTTACATTTTTCATTGAATCGGCTTATTTTGAGCAGTTATAGTCATTTTTAATTTATTCTTAAATATAAGTGTCTTCCCTAGGGGATTTATATATTTTTATGGTGAGTTTCCTTTAAGTTGTTTCATCTATATGTGTTTTTCTGTATTAGAAACCTGGGTACTTTCTTCCTCATGGCCTTGCCATGTTTTCTTAATTTACATGGTACCATTTGTTTTAGTCCAGAACCTGAAAATTGTTTTCTAAGCCTAATAACTCCCATCTGCATTCAAGAGAAAATTTTCTCTTTAGTCATAGAATGTGCTTTAGTTCCCCTTGTTACTTGCATTTCTTGTCTGCTGCATTGTTTTTAAGATACTCTATGAAAGAAATCTCCAAATTCATCATTGCTCAAAGATAACATTATTGTCCTTCCTGCCTTATCCTTACTTATAAAGCCTTTGATGGAAAATTAAAAATAATTTTAATCATGCGCTGATCTAAACAATTATTTGAGCCCTAACTTCTCTCAGGAAAGTACTTTACTCTGGGCTGCTAGAGGAATCATTACAGAACACAATGATGACCCAACCCAGAGAATGGCTGTGTGTGCTAGGATTAGGCAGAGGATCATGAAATTGGTTCTGAAAGTACTTTTGAATAGTTAATGGACACTTAAGCAAAATAGGCTGAATTGTAAATCAACTCGGACCATAGATTTCAAATGATCCATGATTGAGAAACAAAAAATTACAACTATACTTCGCAATGGTAACTAAAGATGTAATTTGGATGTTTTATTTTTCCTGTTACTGTCCTCATGTTTTAACTTAGTTCCTAAAAATGAGACCCATAAATACTTCTCAGAGTGAGAATTTTGGTTTTTGGTTTGTTTGGTTTTTTTTCTCTTTCCAAGAAGCATGTTAAGCTTCTTGCTAAATTATTCTCGCTAATTTGGAGAGAGTAACAATTTAATCTCATGCATGCATTTGTAAACTACACAAAGTAAAATAATAATGATATTTTCTTTGGGTTGTCTCTAGGTAACTTTCCCTTTGGTAGTTTCTTTCATTTTGCACTGTTTATTTCGAAGCACTTGGACAACCTAGGTCAAGGAGAAGGAGAGATCAAAAGTTTTAAACCACATGTGCCCCAGTTAAACAAACCTTTAGTAAAAATGAAAAATATTGATAAATTTAGGGGTAACTGTGCAGAAATGTTTTTATTATACAGAAGAAAGTACTGTAGAATTCTTTAAATAGCAAGTTCCTTTAACAAATTAGAATTAAATTGGATTTGTGAATCCTTATTTTAGGGGCATATCTTCAGGGACTCAACTGAAGATTAATTGGGAATTTATAGCTCAGTGTTTTATGAAGTGTTACTCTTATAAAAATGTACTGTATTATTATTGGAGAAAGGAAGTGGGTACATCTAGATTTAAATTTTAAAACCAAGGTAGGACAGATAGTTGCAGACCTCCATCAAAATCCAAGGACCTTGAACACCCACACACCAAATAAACATCTTAAAATAATGTTGCATGGTAGGGAAAGACAGATGGCTAAAACATATTTTAAAAGTGATAAAGGAAATGTGTCTGGATAAGAGAAATGACACTTGCCATGTTTCCAAATTTTCCTGAACTGTAAAAGCTGATTAAGTTTACAAAGGGAATAGAATTACCTTTCCAATTGAGGTAAGTAAAGTATTTACATGTTTTCTAAACACAGTCAAATCTACCAAATACTTCCAATAAAAAGCTTTTGAACTCAAACAGTAAAGCTACCTCACAAAACATTTATAAGGATTGACTTTCAACTCTGCTCTGAAATATGGTGGCATGGCAATGACATGGCCTGAACTTTGTTGTCAGGTTAGGGAAGTCACACACTTCTTTATTTATGAAAGGCTGATCAGGATCCCAGACTTTTCTAGAGCCTGGATGTCAAAAGCCATAACTGTGAACTGAATCCCGACTTGCAAGGTATGTTCTAGAGCAGGGATACTCAGAATATGGCCCAGTCTTCTTACAGGATAAATTCAGAAATTAAGACTAAATTTTAGAAACACTGATAGCAACTTGACATTGCTGCCAGCATCCAAGAGCATAATTGTTTTGTTCTAGTGATTTTGTTTTATTGTATTTCATAAAAATGTTGGTCTTTAATGGATTGGAACTCAATCCACAGTGCCAACATCACCTAGTCCTTTACCACAGATGGCATGAGAATCCCTGTCTAGAAGTTATAAATCAGGACACAGCGAGAGAGGCAGGAAACCTCTCTCCCCTGAGGGGAACAGCTTGCTGGACTGAATCCAGGGGCTTTGAAGGGCTTTGGGCAATAATGGAGCCCCATGTGAAGCTGCATTGAAAAAAAAAAATTAAAAAAACATGAACTTCACTGGTTAGGTTTGCATCTCATTTAACCATGAGCATCTTTTATAAAACTGTTTTACAAACAACCATCATCTGCTATGACCTCCAGTGTCTGTTTTTGGTAGGAGCCCTTCTTTATCTTGCAGAGGCTGAACAGAAGGAACTTTGCAGAACTCAGAGGGGATTTACATTTTATTCCTGGGGATGAATATAATTAGGGTGAAAAGGTGAAGTGGTATAGTCACGTGGAGTAGAGGAGTGGTAGTTAAAGCAAGGCTCAGCCCAGATGTTTAGGGTTTCACTATGGCCCCTTTTCTCTGTAGCTGTGTGGGCCTCAGTCTCCCCATCTGTAAAATAAGTGTAATCATGCTCCTTACCTCAAAGGATTGTGGTGAAGATTAACTATATTAGAATACTTAAGAGTAACACCTGATACATAATGATTGCTGGCTGTTACTATAAACTACTTCCTGGCAAACTAAAGGTGTCCTCCAAAGTGGCCTCAATACTTTTCTGTATGCCAGAGTCTAACTTTGAGTGGTTCCAAGGCCATGTGTTTCTCATTTTGAGAGATGGCTTTATTTAAGGCACATCAACCTGGGTGGTTTGCTAAACAAACAGCTTGGAACCAAAGCCCAGGCCCTGTGCTCCAGCGGGGTTGTATTTAAAAGAAACACCCTGAAGGAAGGTACATTGATGGGGCAACACAAGTCAAGGCCATCACAATTCTTCCTCTACATGTCCTTAATGTCAGGGTTTCTAATTCATTCTAGAATAAAGCAGGGCTCCCTTTCCAAAATCTCCCATGCAGAACCTCCTCAACCCAACCCTATATATTTCAGTGTCCCTTTCCTGTGAGAAGTCAGATCATATTAACCCAACATAAAAATCACCTAATTCAGACTTTCTTTTTTCCCTACATATAAAAGATTGCTTTGCAAGCTTAGCGATAGCCTAGCAACAGCTGCGTCTGGGTTCAACTTGAGGCTTTCTAGGGCTTATTCTGTGATTTATAGGTTCCTTCTCTCATCCAGACGTAGACAGTGCAGGCCTTTGCCTGCTGGCATTTGAATCGAAAAGCATCTCCAGCTGTCCGGGTCTTGTGACTGCCTTGAACACATTTGGGTCAGTCCTTACCTCCTTGCGTTTTTCCAGCCGTGATTAAGTTCCTTAAATGGCCCAAGATGTGTCAGCGTTGAACTGCTGGAACAAAAGCAGAAAGGCTTGTGGCTTCAGCACTGAGAACATGTGGCTTTTCTGGTCCACACACCCTTCTAGGGATGCCAGAACCTGCAGTGCCGAGCCCCAGGGTGGGGGTGCGCTGACGCCCGTGAGGGGTTGACCCCTCAGTGGCATTTCACTTTTTGCAGCCTTTAGAGACAGAGTGATGGTGATTTCTGAGCAAGGAAGACCTCTCTGTTTAGGAAGGACCAAAATTGCTGCAACGTATTTTTAGTAAATACGTTTGGATCCAGAAATCTTGGGTTGGATGTGTGGTTCTGCTGCTCTTGGCTAGCATCCATTCTTTTCCAAAATGCTGGGGTTAGATTCTCTCTGAAAGGCTGAAGAATAAAAGGCTAACTTTTCAAGGGGATACTTAAGTAGTATAGAATCAAACACGATAAGCGGGCTGGGTTCTAGAAGCAACACGCCTAACTGCAAACACCTGCTTCCCAAAGAATTCTGTGTTCTGGATACTTCTCAAATGCTGCAAAGATGCTGAGAGAAGGCTATTCCTCAGAGCCTAAGGGCTTCCCATTGAAATGTTCTGCATTAGTGATGTGAAGCTAAGGGTTGCTGTGAGGGGAATTTCAAAAAGAAATGCTTTTGCGTGGGTGCTCTTTTTCTCATCCCTCCAAGCATATCTCCTTGCTTCTGATTATTTCAAAGTGGCTACCGTCCTGCTCCATTAGGAGACCAGTGGGAAGAGAGGTCTTGCTAAGACCATGGTCCTTTGCTTTTCTGTGTAGGTTATGGTGCCTGGAAGCCAGAACCATCTCGTTCTGAAGCCTCTGCTTTCAGATACTGAATACAAAGTCACGGTGACTCCCATCTACGATGACGGAGAAGGTGTCAGTGTGTCTGCCCCTGGAAAAACCTGTAAGTGAAGCTTTCTCCCTCCAGCTGCTAGCTGGCTAATTAATCAAAACTGTTTGTCCCCTGAAATACACCTTGGATGACACAATGCACTGTGGTGAAAAGAGCAGAAGAGATTTGGAGACAGAAACTCTGGGTTTGAATTCTGTCTTCATATGTTCAAGCTGTGTGTCTTTGGGCAAGTTACCTAACTGTTCTGGGCTTTGGTTTTCTTGTCTGTAAAAGCTAAGGCTTAAAAACAGCTGCACCTTACTCCTTCGTCATCTAACTCGACACGAGCCCTGTTGATTCTCCAAAATGCATTCTACATGTCTGTCTATTTCTCCTTCATCTCACTGCTCCACCCCAATCCAAGCCTCTCTCACGCTCACTAAAAAACGTGCCCAAGCCTCCCATTGGCTCTTTCTGCTTCCTCTCTTGGCTCCTTTGTTTCCCTCATAGCAGCCTGAAGAGCTTTGTGAAATATAAATTATCTCATAATTTGGAATGCCTCTGCTCCAAGCCTTCCCATGGCTTCCCATTGATTGTACTTGGGATGAAATCCAACATCCTTCCCAAGACTCAGAAGTCCCTATACGACCTGGACGCTGCAGATCTCTGATCTCGCCTCCTAACCATGGCCCCCGCCACAGCTCCTTTCCGGCTCTTCACTGGACATTTTTAGCTTGTTCCTACCTCAGGACCTATGCACTAGCTATTCCTTCCACATGAAATATCCTTTCCCAGAGCTTTGCAGTTCTGGCTTTTTCTTGTCATTTTGGTCTCAACTAAATGTCATCATGTCAGGGTTTTCTAACTACCCATGCAAAGTAGCTCCCATTCTCTCTGATATTATCCTTTTGTTTTGTTTTGGTTTGGTTATGACATTATTTACTGTCAGATAGTTTCTTGTTTATTTATGTATTTATTCATTATCTGTCTCCCGTCCCTGGAGATCATAAGAGTCCAGGACCTCTAGATATCAAACTCCTACAGCACAGAGAAAGCATCAGAAAATCTGGTAGACTCTCAGTTAATGAGCTCCCAGGGGGATCGGTAGATGCCAGAGGAGTATAAGTAGACTCTCTGTTAACCAGAGCTCAAGCCACCAGCAAAATCTCAAACAACCGGGGAAAAAATGTTTGCTTTTTGCTTGAGAGTACTGGTTGCTTGGGTTCCGGTTAATGGGGAGTCTGCTGTGTTTGTTGTAGATAAATTGGCCACGATGCTCAAGTGAGGCGTGTGCATGAAAACCCTTGGTTCAAGCACTGCGAAGTCTTAGTTGTCTTCATTACTGTATGATTGTCTATACTTGTGTGAAGATGTCCCCAGAACCTAGAGGCTTAAAACAGCAACCATTTTCTCATATCGCACAATTTTGTGGGTCAGGAAGTGAGACAAGGCTTGCTGGGAAATCCTTCTGCTTCACACAGTATTGATTATGGCCACCTGGTGGCTCGGTTGGTATGGGGTGTCCAAGACACACATGCCTGGCATCTTGTTGGGGACGTCTAGAAGGCTGAACTCAGCTGAGCCCCCCCTCCTATCTCCATGCAGGCACAGCCTCTCCATGTGGTCTTTCTAGAAGGATCATAGTCCTTATGTGGTGACTCAGGATGATAAGAGCAAGAGTCCCAAGAGGTAGAAAGCGGCAAGGACAATGAAGGACTGTGCTGAGAACCAGTCCAGTGCCACTTCTGCTGTAGTCACTTGGTCAGAGTGGTCATAGAACCCACCCCAATTCAAAGAGAGGGTCAAGCCTCCACCACTCAATGGGAGGAGAGTCACAAAAATGGCCCCAATATTTACCTCTGTTACCCCACAATTGTGTATAATTAGGTGCAGAATAGTGGCAAGGGCTGAATTCTGTACCTGGGTGCCTAAGTATGGACTGTTCACGTAAGTGTGCAAGGAATCAACATTCTGTTGCTGCAGCCTACACTCCTGGCTCTGCTCAGCTGAGCCAACAGGTATCAACTCCTCATTTCACCGTGCTGGCATCTCCCCCTTCTCCCTGTACCCGTGCTATGGGTGCCTCCTCCCCGATCCCACCAAGCCTGCATGTTTTGCTAAAGATCACCCAGAGTGTTGTGAGCTCCGAGAGCTGCTGCAGTTATCTGTCTCCTGGGGGTTCACGTGGAAGGAAAGGAGGCAAGGCAAAGAGTGAGCCATGGGAGAGTGCCAGGCTCTCCATTCCACTTCTAGCCGTACATAGGCATCTGGAATTTCTAGCGTATTTGAGTATTTTGCTGCTTAGTCAACGCTTGAACACCAAAGACTTAAACAACAATTAAAGAAGACAATCAAGCAGTATTTATCTATCATTTGTGGAGCATGTACTACGTGCTTTTAAGTCTATCATCTTTGTCTTAAATCCAGGTTGTTAAAAACAATAGTAGGCAAAGATGGTTTGAAGTAAGCATAGTGAATTCTGCCATTCAGAGTCGGGTTTGAATGGTGTTATTTAATGCTGTCATGTTCCGGAAAGTTACCACAAAGCCACTGTCGTTCGGGGCTGGGATAGGAGGGAGAAGCTGGGAAGGCCAAGGGGTTCCACCTAACTGCCGGTGCCCTGGCTTAAAGATCTAGTTTTAACTTTCCTGTGTTAAAATTCAGCATAATTTGTAAAAAAGGGTTCTGTGTTGAACACACATGCACATTTACACAAATAAAAACCATTTAAAGACTGTTACTATGGAACTATGACTTAAATCTCGTTCCAGAAAGACCATCTCATGTAGCAGTATCTATGCAGTAAAATTAATTTTAAGCAGTGGTCACCAGGACTAAATCCTATCAAGAGCAAAGTGATAAGGGTATTGTCTACGAGGTTACAAAGTTCGTCCATATGAATGGCTTTAATGTTTTGATAAAAAAAATCAATAAACTATAATATAAAATTTCAAACAATGTAGGTATTATGAAGATGAAAGCAAAGATAAAACAATCAGAATCTTGCCCACAAGAATTACCATCATTACCACCATGATGACCACCCTTGACATTGCTGAACAAACACACTTTGATAGTGGAACAGAGTGGCATGTCGACAGAAATTTTAATAAGCGCTCTAATGAACAGTTTTGCTTAAAATTAACTTCAGAGTAAGGAACGAAAATGGTATTTAATGAACTGCTGACCTTGAGACAATATATGAAACAACCCAGGACTCTCAAAGGCTTCTCACCTGTATTTTTGAGCATTTTCACTTGGAAATATTTTGAACCCTGAGGGAAGATACTTCAGATTTTGTTAACAGCCGTGGAGGTTGTAAAGATGAAAACCACATGAAACCCTCTTTTTTCCCTTTTCTTTCCTTCTCAGTACCACCGTCTGGTCCCCAAAATTTACGGGTCTCGGAAGAATGGTATAACAGGTTACGTATTACGTGGGATCCCCCATCTTCCCCTGTAAAGGGCTATAGGATTGTCTACAAGCCTGTTAGCGGTAAGTAATGCTTTTCAAAAATCCTGTTACCATGAATGGGCATCTGAAAGGTGTTTTAAGATATGTTGTTTTTGTTTTGACTTTTAATCTATCTTTGGTTTTATCTTTGGTTTAAGAAGTGGGAAGTCTCTCACCTTTTGGGGGTGGGGAAGCATTTCCGGTAGTACGGTCAGTGTGAGGGCAGACATTTTCACAGTGATGAAGTTATGATCTTACCTAAGAAACTGGACCTGTTAATAAGCAGAATATATATAGGTGTACATCTACCTACACACACCCCAGACAAAGAACCCGCCTAAAGAAACCTTGATTCCAAAGAAATAAGGTGTTTCTAGGGCTCAGGGTAAGCTCTAAACATTTGGAATCTCTAATTTCTCATTCTACCTCTCACTTCTTACATTAGTTGGGGCAGGTCCATTTAACAACTTCTCAGTCTCTTCTTCATTTTGGAAACTACGTTGGGGTATAAATTCATCGAAGCCCTGAGACTACGGTAGTAAAAGCCTTTCCTTCAGTCTCTTAGTCACAGTAGTAAGGAAGCCCCTCTCTCATGACCACATCATTATGTCCTGAAGGCAGGAAAATGACCTGTGTCAGGGCCACTGTACCCTTGGTCCAAACTCCTGTGGAGATAAGAGTATGTGCACCTTCACCTGTTACAGTATCGTCTCCTGTCACTAAGCACTTCTGTGAAGTTTAAACAGGGGACCAAAATTAGATTTCATGAGGGTCTTCTCAGTGTCCTGGACCTGGGCTTTCGGTACTCTAATTGTTCAGCAGAAAGGGGTTCTCCAGTTATTTTCCTTGATTTGGCAGGAAATTTTAGGAAACATTCTTTGGACCATTAAAAGACTCTTTCTGCCCCAAAGACTCCATTAAGTCTCAGTCTATCATCGGAGATGTGGCTCTTGCATCTGTAATACTTCCCAGCTTTTTCTGTGTTCCATTACCCAGGTTCCTACAACTAAAATATGCAGCTTCCAATTTCTGCAGACAAACATCTCTGTGAAACATGAAAATGAAATATTACTAGCAAGAATGTACTACGGACGCACTAGCCTGCTTGAGACAGATTCCTGGGGATCCTTCACCAACTTTTTGTTTCTTTTCTTTAGGTTCGAGGCATGTGTTAATTCACAAAACGAATTTGGCTAAATTTGTTCTTTGGCCCATTTTATAAGCATTGATCAAATTTTCTGAGAGAAAATAGCTTTGTTTTATGCCAGTGGTTCTCAACTGGTGCAAGTTTGCTGCCCAGAAGAGATACTTTTGATTGTCACAACCTTGGCAGGTAGAGAGTTGCTATTGGCATCTCCCAGGTGCTGTTAAGCATCGTACAAGTCAAAGTGCCTCCTCCCCACTGCTCCGGAATAAAGAATTATCCAGGCTCAAATGTCAGCTGTGCTGAGGTTGAGAAATCCTGTTCTCGGGCAAATGGAAGAGTTGTATGTGGGCTTCTGCATTGAGAGTTTGGGGAGTGGGAAAATTGCTATTGAAATACACCAACACATACAGAAGTATAGAAATCTATTGTTGGAAGGGAAGTTCTGGAGTAACACAATACGTCTTTTAGGAACTTGTCACTAATTCAAAGCTCTTAGAGAATGAGCACGTGCAGGAAGAGGCAGGAGGTAAATCCATTTGTATAGCACTTAGCAAGGTGTGTGTTTAATGCTAAATCAAGGACACCACTGGGTGGAAACAGGTGAAAATGCAAAAGCCCAAAGAAGTCAGCTGGCCAAAGGCCTTGGAATAAGACTATGTCATCTGTTTGGTCTTTAACATCACAGGGACAGTGGGTAGAACTATGAGTGTTAGCATAGATGTTCCCGCCACCCCCACCCCCACGTGGTGCCCGTGATGAAATTGGTTTCTACTGCCACATGCACAGCTGCTGGGGTCCGAGAAGGGGCGATTGCAAATGACTTCTTCAGTTTGTCAAGTGCCCCCAAACCAGTGGCAACCCAGTACGTCCGCTGTTGAGGCAACAACATGGTGGATGTTGGATTGTGAGGGGGGCCTGCTCCATTGAGTCAGAAATAGGGGAAGAACTATATTTGAGAAAATAAAAAAGAATGTGTCCCTCGAAAGAGCCCTAGACTGGTAATCAGAGATGTAAGGCTTAGAGCAAGATGGGGCTACATTTGAACCCCAGCTCTTGCGTAATCCTGGGCAAGGGAAAATCAGTTGAATGAGTCCAGTTCGCTCCGGGGGGTGGGGGGTTCCGTTTTTTCCATCTTCTGTCATAACTGAGGTGCACTCTTTCTCCGTTAGTCGCTGGCCCAACACTGGAAACCTTCGTGGGACCGAACATTAACACCATTCTTATCACCAGCCTCCTCAGCGGCATGGACTACACCGTGAAAATATTTGCCTCCCAGGCCTCCGGTTTCAGCGACGCCCTGACAGGCGTGGTGAAAACACGTAAGACCGATGTCCCGGGGCCTCGGCCCCCACGTGCGGTTCTGCAGCTTCGTGTTCACTGTAACGCAAGCCCGCTTGGGCCCGCCGGTCCGGTTCCCTTTTCCTCCGCATTGCCCTGGCTGGACGGTGTTTCATGCAAGGAAAGGTGTGCTCGTCACTCGGGGCTGCAGTGCCAGTCCCTGTTGGCAGCAGAATGTCAGAGCCTGGCCTTCAGCTGTACTTGACGGTAGCGGATAGGATTTCCTTCGGGAAAGTCTTGGTGGGCATTTTTCAAATTAGGTGAAATTTTCCAACCATCCTGTCGCCTGACACAGCCAAACCCACCGAAGTTGGGCCAGGGTGGTGGTGGGGAGTTTGCCTTTTTTCAAAGCTTCCACCTTTCCTCCCTTTACGCGCACGCGTGCACACACACGCACTTGGCATCCTTAAAAGACACATGTCCCACCCTAAGGACTTCTTTCTCTAGCTTCTAAAGCTCTTTTATGCTGTCTGCACATCCATCAACTGAGACTTCTCATTGGCATATACGACTCCCAGACACCCCTGGCATCGTGCAGTGTTTTCCAAACTCCAGCATGTATATTCCATATTTCTAAGGTTTGTTGTACTTCCATGCCATCTGCTTAATATATTTCTTTAAATCAACTTATGGTTAGTTTTTCTTTTTCACTTAAATACTTTCCAAAACCCACATAATTACTCTAAACATAAGACCATTATTTTTAATACACTTTAACGGTAATGCAGAAATGATGAAAATAGAAAATAGAAATGGTTTGGCTGAGTGCTGATGAAAATCATCCTGAGTATGATCCACAGTGCATGCCCCAACACTTGAGAATGATAGTCATGGTACGATCAAAAGTAAAAACCTTAAATCTGCTACTTATTAGTTATGGCCTTGAGCAAATTATTAAACTTCTCCAAGTTTTCTCCACTGCTGAAATAAGGATAATGATAAACATTCAGAGCCTGAGTGTGAGATTTAAATAGATAATGTATAAAAAGTGTCTGCCCTGTGGCAAGCACTCAATGAATAATTATTATTATTATTGTAGTGATTGTGCTTTATGAATTTGGCCCATAGCTCACTCTCATCCCTAATCAAATAATTACTCTTATAAATGGAATTATGCAGGAATGGGATACCCATTAAACCAGGCCCCTATGGTCAAACTATTTGACCACCTATAGTTTATATAAAGCCAACCCTTTTATCAGAGGAGGCTTCCTGACTTCTTGTTGATGGAATATCTTGAAATCTTAAAATTGCGATACAGAACCTATTTAATCCCAGAAAGAAATCGTTTCTGACTTCAACAGACCTAGTCAGCCTTTGGCCTGTGGCTCTGATCTCGAACTTGGTTGTTGAAGTGACACTGGTCTGGGCTGGTTAACTCCCTTAACCTCCCAAGTGATTTCCTTCTGTTGTGTGACCGTGACAATCCCACAGGCCTTCCTTTAGGAACACCCTAGAATCCCCTGTGCATTTCCACCCTCTGCCTCCTTCCTCCTTCCCTAGTTGTTCTATGCTTTCCTCTCTAGATTACCCTTCTGTCTCTGTCACTCTTTCTGTCTCTATGATTTTTTTTATCAGTCTCTCTTCTTCTTTTTGTCTCTTTCTATCCACCTTTCTCTGCTCCCCTCTTCCTTCTGGTCCATCCTACTTCTATCCTTTAATAAATGAGTATTCCAAACACTTGTATATATGTTAAATGACTGAGTGTGTTAAGTTGTTTTATATTCTGCCCTTACAGTAAAAATTAGATCGGCTTATTATTCATTGTCTCTTCCTCCCAAAGTAAAGCTCTATATAATGGCAAATAAATTAATCGAAGGTGTTTTTTTAAATTTTGCATTGTTATATAAATCATTATGTATTTCCTTCCTTTTTATTGTTAGACTCATTGGGGTGACATTGGTTAACAAGCATCACATAGGTTCCAGGTGCAGAGTTCTATAGTACATCATCTGTGTTGCATTGTGTGCTCACCACTCAGAGTCAGTTCCCTTTCCATCACCATCTATTTGGCTCCCCCTCCCTCATCTATTTCCAATTTTGTGGAGGGGAAAGTGTTGTTTAATTGGCCTTAGGGGATAAAAAGTCTTCCTCCTCTGATTTAACAGAAAGGTATAAGTTGTTATTAGACAAGATTATTTTTGCCATCTTGAACAATAATTTCAAACTATTTTTATTTTATGAGGTAGCTGAGATAGAGGGAGAAGTAAAAAAAATGGCATGGTGAGAGAGTCAGAAGTCATTAGAGAAAGTAAATACTGATTTTCTGGCTCTTTCTGCTTCAATTAATATGATAAACATTAGATACTCCTCTATGGTGAAGAAACAATATTTTTACTGCTTTCCAAAATAGCCTTTTGGTGAATTATTTTTGAGTATCACAGTATTCTACGATTAATAGAAATCTATGTATTTGTTTTTTTATTAACATTTTTTCTGGTGACATTGGTTAGTACAATTATATAGGTTTCAGGTGTACGATTCTATAATACCTCATCTGTGTGTTGCCTTGTGTGCTCACCACACAGAGTCAGGTCTCCTTCCACAATTCTTTTGTTCCTGCCTTAAATCTTTCATTCAAAACATTTTCAAAAGGTGTTCATTCTCATTCCGTCATGTTTTGAAGGCCAGTCCTTGTGAGACTGCTCCTTCAGTTTGTAGTTTCCAGGAGGGATTTCAGGGACGTCCTCTCGTACCACCATCTGACCCCCTCCCAGAAACGGCTCCTGTTTGAGGATGGCTTTGATTTTGTCTGCGTGGCTCTTTGCTTTAATCTAAGCTGTCACTATCTTTTGGTGGCTGATAAGTACGTAGTGCATTTCAATTTTTATTATAAAAGTATTACACATGTATATTAATTTCTGAATAGCAGGAAACACAAACTACAGAGCGAAGATTAAGAATCACCCATTATACCATCCATGGCATGACTTTTTCCTCTGAAGATGTATTTCCTTTCTTGTTTACAAATATGTGACAGATTGTGATATATAATACATAATGTTTTGCAACTGCTTTTTCCTGTCGTAAACTGGTTATCTTTTGTGCAGTGATTTATTATGAGGTGATGGGCATTGCACCTTTCCCAAAGGAACTTTGAATTAGAATTTTATCCTGTTAAAGTTAATCTCAGGCTTGGGGACATTTGTGGTATTGTCTGTGGTGTGACACAGTTTCGTTTCTATTTCCTTATAGTGTTTTTGGGTGTGACCAACCTTCGAGCAGACCAGATTCAAATGACCAGCCTGTGTGCTCAGTGGCAGATGCACCATCATGCCACTGCCTACAGGGTAGTTATCGAATCCGTCCAGGGTGAGTGCCATTCCTCACATCAGTTTTTGTCAAGCATTCGTCTACTTAGTTTTGTGCAAATCACTGTGGATGACATACACAGCACATTAGACAAGAGCCTTCTTGTGAAAGAAGCACTGTTGTGCTACGGATGGAGTCACATGGCTGCTTAAGACCGTTTTTAACTCTCCAACCTCCATTTTCTCATCTGTTAATGGGTGGAACCACGGTGCTGGTCTTGGTAAGCTGAGATAAATCTGTGTAAAGCACTTGCAGCAGTGCTTTGCACACATTACGAGGCTGGGAAATGTTAGCTGCTATTGGTAGTAGGAACCAAATAGCTAGGACTAACATAGTATATACTACATTAAAATAGTGCTACTATTTTGGTATTTGCTCCATGACTTTAGTATTTTTCCTAGTGATTCTTTTTATGTTTGGGAATAATTGGTGAGGAACTCTCATTCAGGGGATGTTATCATGTATCTATGCCTCTGAGGGCGGGTTCTTTAGCATTACAGTTCTCAAGTACATCTACAGTTTGGGACTTTGTTTCAAAGTTGAAACACTAAAAATATCTGCTTATTTTATTAAAATGTCAAGAACCACAATAAAAGGCTGATTTCCAAAATGTGCATTTTTAGGAACTTTAAATCCTCTTTTCACATGAACAACATGCATAATGTTCAAAAGATGAGATCAAAGAGTAAAAATTACTTTGATCAGATTACCATCATCAGTAGAAAAGAGATGTCTTGTTATGTTTAGGGGACTATAGGAGGCACTAGAGAATCCCAAATGATTCATTTTAATCTTTCAAACTTGCTAATGAGATTGTTAAACAATTTTCTTTTAGGACAAATGGTCGTGGTTTCCTCATTTAGAAAAACAGAAGGAGATACTTTTTGGGGTCTGAACGGGACTGGGTTTAGTAGCCTATATCCCTGGCTATAACTACATTCCAATTGCAGAAATCCCACTTTTGATCTAATCCTGAAAGGGGAAGTACAGTTTAGGAGAGTACTGAGACCATTTGTCTGAGAGTACAGGCTAGAATAGGAGCAACGCCTAAAGAGATTTTGTCCACTCCAACCAAGGCCGCTAATTTCCTTGGTTTCTTGTGTGTGATCCTGTAAGAATCCCTTAAGTCTGACATTGGCTAAACATACGGGAGTGGCTCTAATCAGGAATAAACACTGAGTAAGGGAAGTTAGGAGAAGTCACATGGATCGTGTGGTTGTATTTAATAGGATTTATGGGATGCTTAAACTGAAGTAGATGGAAGCTATGTAACTATTTGAGAACAACTATGAAGTCTAGAGGAGTCGTGTTCCATGCTGTCTTTAAAAGACTAGCTAAGTCACACTTTCCTATGAAAGAGTTGACATTTAGTGGTGTTTGTTAAGCTTTAGAAAAAATACTACGTATAAAGATCACACTCCCAAACTACCCCCAATACTTTTCTCTCTTTATAACATTAAAGATGTTGACATGAAAGGACAAGGGCTCCTGAGGATGTCCATTGTCTTTCATAAAAATTTTCATTATATAGGTTGACATAAAATTGTATCAAAACTAGCTTATCAGTGGAATTGGTGAAATCCATAAGTATGTTTTACTAAATCTTTTTAATTTAGCATATTTACGAACTAAAACTGGGATTCTTATCAGAGGATTTGATTGATGTGTCTGGTAATTCAAAACCTCAATAAGCTCTTTCTGAAACCAAGATCTTTCTAGAAAGAGAAAAAATTTCCTTATCTTCAAGTTAACTTGTGCTCCTTCAGTATTATTTTCAGGCTGCCTCAAACGTCTTTAACAGAGAGAGCCTCAGTAATCTCAAACAATCTTAAAGTGTTGTTCAGTTTATTTGTCATCAACATTTATAGCTGAGAGATTGATGAGCCCAATTAGCCTACCTCTCATTTACACAGTTGTCTAACTGAATGTTATTAACCAACTAAACATGAACAAATTCTAATTGACCTCCTCTAAAAGGAGTGTTGTGGGTAGGGAGGGAGTAGGGGGCCAGCAGGAGGGAATATGTTTAAATATTTTAACTTACACAGTTTAGGTCAAGTCTTTTTCAGAATTGGGAAAGAATTAGGTTGAGTTTCTTTCTTTCTTTCTTTTTTTTTTTTAAATCTTTTGACCTCTTTCACCTATTTCCCCTCCCGCCTGCCCCCTGCCCCTGGCAACCACTAATCTGTTTTCTGTATCTGTGAGCTTGATTTAGGTTGAGATTATCCTAATCACTAGGATTTATAACAGGTGAGATGCCCATCGTTCCTTGGGCACATGAAGCCCAGAGCCCCTGCTGTTGGAACTCTGTAGTATCTCCTATTGGCTACATAAATTGCCTCTGCAGGTATTTTAGTCCTCTCACCCCAGAGGAAATACTAGAGAGAAGTGGGACCTAATTCCTCCATGTGATGGGGAAAAGCTTTCTCCCACAGTGACCTACTTCTGAATGTGTCTGACAAATTTCTACTGTTTCATAGATCATTTTTTCTAGGTTATTTATTGATTTATATATATATATATATATATATATATATATATATATATATATATATATTCCTCCTGATCTGTTGTGTGCACTTGAGTTGTGAGATGAAGTAAGTGAAGGGACCTCTATTCTAACCATAATTGCTGGTCAATCGTCTTCTCTGAACTTCAGTTCCTCTAAAATTATTTCTTTTGAGAGGCTTTTACCTGAGGCAATATCTACAAATGTCCAAGATTTTTGTGAACAAAGTTTGTTTCTTTGTTTGTCTATGGCAAAAAATGCAGATAAATAAATGCAGACTTAAGGGCCAACTTATCAGCTAACATACTGAGAAGTTCTAAAGTGTCTGGTTGCAGGCACATCTGATCTAGGTGATCCAACAATGTCACTGAGATGAAGTCTTGCTCCATGCTTCTGTCATGCCGTGCTCTGCTCTGCCTTCATTCTCAGCCAGATTCTGTGAGCAGGCCCCGCTCAGACCCAGAATTACAGCCTCCCAGCTTCCAGCTTCATGGTCTTCCTTAAAAGAGAGCTTCTCTTTCTCAATAATTCTAACAGGCGTCCAGGAACTGAGTCATATTGGCTCGGTTCGTGTCAGATGCCTCGGAATCTATCACTGAGTTCAAGGGCAGGAAATAAATTGGTCAGACCTGGCTGCTTCCCATGCTGCATGCTGAGGGGGGAGAAGGGTTGCTGTTCAGTCCTTCCCAAATCATAAAGACCACGAGTGGGAAAGAACAGATTCAAAGAGAGGTTAGATGCAAGACAGGCAAATACAATAGATATCCCCTACAGAAATAAATATTGTGACTCTTTTCATAACCAAGACCAAAAAAAAAATGATTACCAATAGGATAAGGTTCTCTCAGGAGAGACTGAAATAAAATCTGCTTGCCAAATTAAATTGTGGTTGATAGTAGGATAGACCAAAGTCAGAGATTTTTGGTTGGTCTTGGGCAGTGCCAAACCCCAAGAGCTCCCCATTAGGTTCCACAGATTCTCTGGAGTTCTGTGTCTCTCTGTCTAGTTGTTTTTTGAGTTGACTTGGCAACCAAGGTTGGATGTAGCACTTCCCTTCAAGTTCATGTCTTTTTTTTGTCTTTTTTTTTTTTTAATTCATTTTTATTGTTAGACTTATTGGGGTGACATCTGTTAGCAAGGATTACATAGGTTTCAGGCATACAATTCTACAGTGCATTGTCAGCTTGTTGTATAATAAGTTCACCACCTAATGTGACTTCTCTTTCCATCACCATATATTTAGCTTCCCCCCCACCTCTCCCACCCCCAAGTTCATGTCTTTATACACTGTGTGAGGCCAAATACTGTATTCTCTTCCTCATCGCCATAGCCTGGTGAAATGTCTTTCGAGCTTGCTTACAAGAAAATTTCAAAGGATGATCAACGTGTCTTCTATCTTTAGGTATTGAAATGTCAATTTTGGAGTATTATCCATTGCCAAGGAAAGAGAATTGTAGCATTGTGCAGAGCCTACCTTCTCTAACACCTCACATCTCTCCCCCTAAAGATCATATGAGACAAAACCTATTCTTAAGATGAAACATTTCGGCACAGTGACACAGTTAGGGTATTTAAGAGACATGGGGAATGGAAGCATTTACTCATATATCATAAAATTGAGCAGAGTGTCCTGGACCTTGGATATTCTCTGCTTGTGGATCCTAGTAACTGCTCTTGACCCATTTGGTGAGTCAAATCGATGGCATCATTATCAGTATGATAAAAACCCAGAGAGTAAGTATATTTAGCCTTACTTCATAAAAACGAATGCATACAGACAGAATTTTGTCAGCTGTTCCAAAAAAATAAATTAACTCCCTGCTTTTGGCACAAGGGATTGAGAAAATTAGTCATCATTTGATCAGTTTAAATGTTTTACTTGAAGGCAAAGCCATTAGACCTGAATCACAACTGCCAAAAGCAACATGGATACACCCCCATTCATGTATCCCCTCTTTGTTGGTATTGGGAATCAAACCATACTGTTTCCCATTAATTTTACAGTGACCGTTCCAGTTTTCCAACTTGTGTAGATTTTTCTTAAGCAGTAAAACCCATTTATATTCTTATCGTCAAGAGTCTATGAAGTGCTTGGGTGTCCACGAGAAATAGAGGAGATGGCACAAAAGCACATTTGGGGATCGACTCCAGCACTGTCCCTGAAAGTTTTTAGGGGGGGGGGCAGGTAAATAGGATGCATGAATAGGATTTAGGGGGTGTTTGTGTTATAGGTGGTTCACAGAAGCTGGGAAGAGGCTCCAAAGTTGCCATTAAGGGTTAGAAGAGAAGCAGCTATTGTGGGCTTCCGAGCCAAACTAAACTTGGACATCAGCAAAGCAGAACGCAGGGTCACTAACATTTTTTCTTACTATTAAACACCTTTTACAGCACTATGTAGCCTCACGAACACGGTAATGATTTTTTCACTTTATCATTTTGCAAAATATATGATAATTATTGAGGTAGACTTTAATTCATTGTGAACAAATGTATTGCCAAAGATTATATTATAAAGTTCACTTTTGACACTCTTGAATATTCATAATTATAAAATAAATTTCAAATTCCAGTGAGGTTTTATTTATATTTTTAGAAATCAGAATTTGTCCCTCGACAGAAATTTAAATGACATATGTCATCTTTGTTCTGCTATATGTATATTTTAATATATAATGTATATTTTGTTCTTGTATGTTAAAATATCAATTGAAATTTAATGGATATTATACTTTCAAAATAGGCAAAAATTAGCATTTAGGATTTAACATTTTTGCATTTTGCACTTAAAAAAGCAGCTGGTCTGCTTTTATGTTTTCTTTATTTTGTTTATATTTAATAAACTTCAAATAACATTTTGAAGGCATTCTTTTTAACCATTAAATAATATGTATATTGTATTTAATCAATGAAGTTTTTTAACACTGGTTTTTAAATTTCTAGAAATAAAGCCATGTAAGTCTTGGACTATATGAATGTAACTTACAGATCTGATGAAGATCATTTGGGGGGAAATATTCATAGTTGTTTATTATGGTATAATAACAGTGATTTTTCCTTCGAACTAATTATACAATACAAGGCCTCAAACAAGTATAATTAATCCTGGAGTTATCCTATTGGACCATGCATATTAAACATTGGAGGGGCAAATCATCTACTGATGGCTGTTCTTTTTTTTTTTTTTAATTCATTTTTATTGTTAGACTTATTGGGGTGACATCTGTTAGCAAGGATTACATAGGTTTCAGGCATACAATTCTACAGTGCATTGACGGCTATTCTTTAAAATTTTATATGTGTATCTTTTCTTTTGTTTTTATTACAGATACAAAAAAACAAGAATCTACTGTGGGTGGAGGAACTACCAGACATTGCTTTTATGGACTTCAGCCTGACTCACAATATAAAATCAGCGTTTACACAAAGGTTCAGGAGATCGAGGGACCCAGTGTAAGCATCGTGGAAAGAACACGTAAGTCAAGTGTTTCCTCTCTTTCTCTTTGTGTGTGTGTGTGTGTGTGTGTGTGTGTGTGTGTGTGTGTGTCTTCATCCCTGTCTCCATGCACAGTTTCTAGGTATCCTGTTTTGGTTCAAAAACTTTATTCGACTTAGAAAATATTAGCTATTGCTTCCCGGGAATATCTGTAACAACTTTTGCTCCTCTTAACCAATCTCAACGTTTGCTGCATGTGGCCCAGGGGTGTCATCTGTATGGTTGTTTTCCTGTCCTCCATATGCTTCACAAGGGACTAGGAGGCAGTATGATGGCAGGGTGCTTGAAACAATGACCTATATTGTGATCTGTATCCATAAGGAACATTTGTGGCATGTGGAGTGTTAAATGAAGTTTAAAGACTAGGTCTTGACATTAAAACAATGGTATATTACCACAGCCATGAAGGTGGGCAGGGAGCCAACATGTTCCAACTGGCTGACCCTGGAGTTCATGCCTACTTAAGAGCCTCTTGCGCTTTTTTCTCAAGTTGGCTGCAGATCTAATGCACTGAAGGGAAAGGAAAAGTATAAAAGGAAAACAAAGCACTTTTTACATGTTCCAAAGAGCAAGGCAGTGTGAACTTCTTGGAATGGCTTCTAATCAAGGATTCCTGACCCCAGAGGCCACAAACATTAAAATGGTTTGAATTGTGGCGAGTTCTGGGGGACATTTATGTGCTTAACCCAGAATCTTGAACTTAGAATCAAAATCCTTGAGGATTTGTGTCTGACTAGGTAGTGGGCACAGGCTTTCTTGGAAACCTTCCTATCATCTATCTGGTGTTTACAAAGTTCTACTGCCTATGTATCAGTCTTTCAGTCAATCTGGCACATACAGAAAAAAAATCATCATCCAAAACTAAGGTCAAAGTATAATAAATTATCTCATTTTTTTCTAATATACTTTATTGTGTAACACTGAAATATTCAATATTTTATATTACATATTTATTTTTGAGATATAAGTTATGTACCATAAAATTTACCCATTTTAAGTGTATAATTCAATACTTCTTGGTACAAAGAGTTGTATAGCTGTCACTGCAGTCCATTTTAGAACATTTTTATCAACCCAAAGAGATCTTTCGTGTCCATTCACAGCATTCAGTCCCCTGTCCCATTAAAGCCCTGGACAATTTGCTTTCTTTTCCGATGCATTTGCCATTTCTGGACATTTCATACAAATGGAAATATGTAATATGTCATCTTTTGCATCTGGCATCTTGCACATAGCATGTATCTTTGAGGTTTTATTCATGTTGTAGAGTATATCTGCAGTTTGTTTCTTTTTATTGCTGATTAGAATTCTATTTTATGGATAGAAGATCATGTAATTTTAAAGTTATTAGGAGCCTGGTAGTGCACAAGATTTGAAACCAAATGGGCTCAGTTGGGGCCCTTTCTAGCATTGGACAATTCAACATCACTAAGCTTCTTTTTGCTTGTTGATAAAATTAAATGCCTACTCTCTTAGCACCAGTGGTGGTGGTAAGATCTAGTTAAAGAGACTCTGTTGAGCAGCTCTTCAATTTGTATCTTATTGAACAAGTACCTTTTGTCATCACCTGGAAGTCACAAAGTGATGGCCATTGGGTCAGACATATTTTCTTTGGGCCATATATATATCTTTTTATTTTTTAAGTTTTAAAGTATTTTGAAAATGCAAAAGCTCTGACAACACAGGTCACATGTATCCTCATGATGCCAATCTGCTGGATCAAATCACTGTTGTCTCTTTTAGACAGTGTCTGTGCTCTGAAGTCGGCTCCTGCTTAATGTTTAGGCTAGTTCTTTGCTCAGATTCATTACATGCTTGACCTTTGAAAACATTTGAGTTTGTGACCCCTGATCTACTTCCCTTCCCTTCCCTTAACCCCACAACTCTTAACTACCAAGCCAGGGTTAATTTGGATGGCTCTGTTTGATGCAGATGTTTTCCTTCTGTTGAGGACATCTGTCTTTTTACAGTTTCCAACCCACTGGCTCTAGTTCAACCTTCTGAAGAGTGCAGATGAAGACTGTGCCTTCTTCTATGTGACAGCCCCTCACATACAAGACAGGGACCATCTGTGTGCCACATAGAGAATATAAACACATGTCACTAGTTTATTGTTCTTCTTACCCCAGGGGTTCTTTGACCAAATGTTCAGCCCAGACATATTGATTTGTCTGCCACAGCTTCTCATGGATTTGGTTCTTGATATATTTTGATCGACCTTGGGACGTGCCTCCATTTTCCATATTAAAGAAGTTGCACAAATCTTGCTTCTACAAAATTTAAGATAAATAAATCTGGCTTTAAAACCATTTTGTGGTGCTTTCAAGAAAGTTTTGCAACCCTAGTTTTAGGATTAGATATTTCATTATTTTTTTTAACTGTGAAGCATATTAGCTTAAAAATACTGCCTTTATAAGATAAAAGTGATATATATTTATAATAATATCACATAGGGTATAGAGTGCGTTGTCAAACTTTCTCTTTCTATGTTTTTCCTTCCCAGAAATATTTATTCATATCAGCTTAGACGCCTTCAAGAAAGTCTACCTGATATATAACAATATACTTATATAAAATATATAAATATTTGACAGATACGTAGAATTTTGTTTTTCTCTCTGTTTCACAAATGGAATCATACCATAGTATTCTATGACTTGCTTCATTTTACATAATAATTAATCTCTAGCATTTTTTAATTATCAGCAATATAGACACTTACCTCATTCTTTTGAATGTTGAATCATTTTACTCAATTTTATTTCATTGGCTCTTAGAATTGGAAGAGACCTTAAAATTCATGCCTTCCAACCTTCCTGCCTGTGAAGGAATTCCCTTTACAACATTCCCAGCAGGAACTGTCTGCCTGAGCTCACGTGCTCCCAGCTGTTTGCTGCTCACTGTCTCCAGAGGCTGAACACCCGACTCTCTGAACGTCTAAGATTAATGGAGGGTTTTACCCGCTATTAAACTGAGATAAGGGGGTTCCCTGGTGGTGTAGTGACTAGGCTTCGGCGCTCTCAGTGCTGCAGTCCGGGTTCGATTCCCAGCCAGGGAACTACCCCCCTCCCGCCCCCCCCCCCAAAAAAAAACCAAAACCCTGAGGTAACTAAAGGAATTTTTTTCAGCTTTTCTTAAATTTCTAGTGGCAAAGAAGAGTAGCAAAGAATACATAAAATTAATATTTAGGGTGTTCACCTAATGATGCTGTAAGTTCTCGCTGCTTTTATGTACTGGTATGATAGTCACCACTCTGATTAATTATCCCCAGGTCCTTTAACCAACCCACATCTCCACTATTACAGACTTTTCATTTTTCATCATCAGCGTTGAATGGATGTGACACACTGTAGCTTTCTATGTCCTTCCGTTTGGGCTCCAAAGCTGAAAGTTTTCTAGATAGCAGTCTGAGCTGAATGGGGTGTCAACCCGATTCCATCTGGGGAGGGGGAAGTGGGCAAGGGGTACTGAACAAGGATTGATGGTCAGTCCTTACTTAGGCACAGGGGAAGTGAAGTTTATTGTATGTGTGAAAGCGGCCAGCCACTAATCTGAACTAGGACGGTAGGATTGGTGCCTTAAATCAACATTAGGGCCACTCCGAGGCTGACAGTTTAATGGCATCGACTCCTGATTGTGGCAAAATGGCATTTCGAGCCTTCAGTCTGAGGCTGAGGGGATGGAGGAAGCCAGTTTCCACAGGCTGTGGCTGATAACACAGTTGTCACTAAAGTCGCAAAGAAGGGAACTGTTAAGGACCACTGGCTCCCCTGACCGCCCTCTCTTCCCCACAGATGAGACGGCTAATTAATGTTCTTTCTCCCTCTTCTCTACAGAATCACCTCCCACTCAACCACCTACTTTCCCTCCGACCATTCCACCAGCAAAAGAAGGTAAAAGAATAATACAATAGTGATGGGATTTTAGGTTTATGGTTTTGTTTTTTGTTGATTTAAAAACTGAGGTATTAATAGAAGATATTTTCTCCTTAATACTAGTACTTATCAAACCCTGATAGGATACAAACTTACAACTACTAGTAAGTAAAACATAGGAATCTAATGCACAGTATGATGAGTATTTACACAATATTGTACTAATATTATAGTGGGATAGAGTTGCTAAATATTGCTATAGTGTTACCCATATTATGATATATAAATGTGTCAAATTATCATGTTGTACATCTGAAATTTCCACAATATTATGTATTAAATATATTGAATTTTTAAAAATATTCATTTATTTATAGATTCTGTATACACACAGATTTTCTAATAGAATTGCTTCATATTTATGTCATTGAAAATATCATGTAGTAAATGTAAATGTTCACTAAAGAAGAATAGTTACATAATTCGTAAGACTCTCATTCATATGATAATTCTGTAGACAGCAATATTTCCCAGCTTACCTCTGAAGTGCCTCTCCCAGTTGTTTCTTTCTCCCTTCACCACAAGTATCTCAGCACCTCTTACCTGATCTCATTGAGGTAAGTTTCTAAGGAATCTTCGAAACACCGTTGCGATGGTTGAATTTTCTTTTCATTCCATTAGTGAACATTTATTAACCCTACTGTTCATTCTCAAAGCTCTTCTGCCAGACTCTTGGAATACAATAATAATACATGATTGCTGCTCTTTTTTATTCCCAGTGTTGCAAGAGAATAGGTGTTTGCCCAGATAATGACCAGTCGAGGCTATGAGTATGAAAATGGAAATTATACAAGGGTATTTAAGAAATGAGAACAGTTGGTGCTCCTGCAGGTTAATTACTCATAAAGGAGGAGGAGAATTTTGATCTACATTTTGAAGAATGAGTTTTACTAAGAAAATAATGGGGAGAATAGCACCCAAAGTCTTGGAATGATCTAAGCACATTAATGTGATTGGGGAACCAGAAATGCTAGAATAGGACATGGAAAAGGGTGGAGATAGGGTCATGAAGTGCTCAGCAGTTCGGGCTTTATCCTATAAGAAATGGTGTGCCGTGAGAGGTTATGTGAGTGGAGGCTTGGAGTCTGACTTGAGGAAATTCATGTTTGAGAATGACAACCTTGATAGAATGGAGAGGATGGATTGGGAAGGAGACATTAAACGTAGAACACGTAGTCGGAAGGTTGTTTTGGAAGAGTTCATCCATTTATTGTACATTTTCCAGTACCTATTTCCTATCAGGGATACAAGAAAAATAGGTTGTTCCTGTCTTACAGGGGCTTAAAATCAGTGGGGTCAATGCTGGAGAGGGTAAGGGGTAAGGAAACAGACCATGAGAAACTCTTAAGACAGGTCAGCATCCTTCCTAGTGTACCATGCAAAGTCATCAATGAGCGACCTACTCAGAGGCATCATGTCCCAGACGATGTTAGGTAACAGCAGATTGTACAGCTCAGAGTTCCCGTACGTGTTTTTGCTGCCCTGCTCTTAATGCTATTAACATTTACTCTACCTGGAACGCCAGTCTTTCCTCTTCCATCTTCAATACCTAGCCTTCTCTAGTCTCAATATCTATGATCATTTTCACTACTGGAACTGAAACCAGAATCCTGATGGATGAATTTACTAATTAGACATTTCGGATGCAGAGATCACAGAGCTCTTTGAGGTCACAGTATTTTTATTTATAGCTGAGCATAGCTATCATTCAGTAAAAATTCATAAATGTACATGGGAGACAAATGACTTGGAAGGATCTGTGGGAGTGAGAACTGACAAACTGGAAATTTTTGTCAGGATGGCTTTCAATGGTGGGGATTTGCATGATTCAAAAGCTCTATTTGTCCTCTGTATGTTTAATTTAAAAGTCTGTAAATTGTTATTTAAGTCATACTGAATATTTATTAAACAAATGTTAAGTAGAAAAGAGTACACAGAAGAAAATTAAAAGCACAAATTTATATTCCAGAGGTAATTTCTTCCTGCATTTTGGTGTATTTCCTTTTTTTATTATTTAGGAATTTTTCATTTTGAGTATACATTCAAACAGATTTTGCTCTCATTTCTAAGGTGAAACCTAATCTAGATTCATCTTTCCTTGGAAACAAAGGACCAGGTTTTCTTTTATAAGCTAATAATTAGCAGGTCTTATAATCCCTTTCAGCTTCAAATTCAAACCACACATTTGTAAAATTTTATAAATCATGGAACTCATGGGAACAACCTCCTCAGATCCTTATTGCTCCTAGAGTATTACCTCACTTGGAGATTGGTTTATTTTACATTGTAAATAGCTTTAAGGGAATAAAGTTGCCCTTAATAAAATAAAAACCAAATGAGTTATTTTTCCCCAAACAAAGGACAAAGCCATATTATCTCAAAGAATATTTGTGTGTAACTGGCCTAAGATGAGAAGATTTGGATTATTAGAGTCAGTTATTTGTTTCATCATAAAACACAATCAACCACAATAATCTCCACTAATGAAGGAGAAAAGAGGCATGGATAATTTGAAACAACACATGATACCAAAAAACAAAACAAAACAAAAAAACAATTACAATTAAAAAATGCTTTCAGCAGAGTAGGATTTTGTTGTGCATTTTTTGCTTGTTTGCTGGTATTGGCATCAGTCGTGCTTACTGATCATAGTTTCCCTGGGCTAGCATGGGTATACAGTTTTTGACACATAACAGTAGATGGCAGAGGGCATAAACAGAAATTTTTTGTTAGATTTATTGGGATGACATTAGCTAGTAAAATTATATAGGTTTCTAGTGTAACAGGTCTGTAATACATCATCTATATATTGAACAAGGCTGGAATTGAAGTTTGCTTATGGTCTCAGCCCAAATGCAGATCTAATAGTTGGTTAATCTGCTTCCATTGTGTTGCATACCTTCCTTCTGAAGTTGAATAGCTCTAAGTTACTAACTCAGTAAGCAGAGGACCTGGCATACAGAAGGACCTCTTGGACTACCTTTAAATCAATAGTCCTCAGAGAGTGTCCACTGATTCTTCTGTCATAAATCAGTTCAGTTCCACACTTCTCTATTCTCTCATTCTTCTTCTTTGAGGCCAAGGTGGGAGGATTTTTTTCCCTTTCTAATTCCACCTGTTCTATAGTTACTTCTGAGTTGTGAATGGGAACCTTGAATATAGAAGAGAAATGATGTCAGGAAGCATAATGAGCAAGATCTTGGAATATGACCTTGAAAGGATTTATACATATTCTTTGGGAGAGAGCTTGAGTTTCCAGAGGGAAGTCCTCATCTGCTTCATTGGTTTAATAACTGCTGTATCTTCCTCTTATCTCTGATTAAAAATTTTTTCTTGCTCTTCAGTGTGTAAAGCAGCCAAGGCAGACCTTGTGTTTATGGTGGACGGATCCTGGAGTATTGGAGATGAAAATTTCAACAAGATCACCGACTTTCTGTATAACACTGTTGGAGCTTTGAATAAGATTGGCACTGATGGAACTCAAGTAAGGCTAATAGATCAACTCTGAGTTGATTCTGTGTATGAAAATATGGTCCTAGTCTATTATTATGGCTACTAGTCAGGGGATGTAGGTAAAGAACTGTAATGGTCATATCCAACCCTAAATGAGAGGGTACACAAGTCATGCGTTTGGAAGCAGTTTACTGATGCTTGATAACATGCTAATCTTTAGAAGATGTTGGGTTCAGCAAACTAACACAGATTAGAATGGCCATATCTATAGATGTTCCTTTTATATACAGACACTCCTCACTTAACGACCGAGTTCTGTTCCTACAAGTAGGTCATTAAGCAAATTGGTCAGTAAGTAAGGAACTTAAAGGCAGATGACTCATGGTGTGTCATGGCACCATAGGTAATGTATTTTTTTAATAGATATCATGCAACACCACACTTAAAATGAAATACCATATTTTTCCGTGTATAAGACACCCCATGTATAAGATGACCTCTTCTTTTCTAACACATTAGGAAACCATCTCAACTGGTTATTCCCGTGTATAAGACAAACCCCAATTTTTGGTCTAACAATTTTAGGCAAAAGTATCATCTTAAACACAGAAAAATAAGGTATGTAGTTCTGCATTATTATGAACACTTTTTGTAGTGAATACTAACTAACCGTGGAAAGGAGACAAAGACTGAGAAAGGGGATTTGTGAAACTCACACAGACTGAGAGAGGAGATTCCCATTGCTGGAGTACTGGTCCTAAGTCCAAGCGATCGTTAAACAGGTTGGTCGTTAAGTGAGGAGTGACTGCACTAGAATAGAGTGTCTTCTTTATGGAAGCACCCAATTTTTATCCTGTTCTCAAAGACATTAAAATCTTGAAAGAGAAAGGTTGTGATCACAAACTACTATAGATCAAGTAGCATTTAAAACTAATGTATTCACTCAACAAATGTTTATTGAGGATTTATTATGGCCATTGTGAGGGAGAAATTTGTTTTGAATACTGGAATCAGAGGAGGTTTCCTAAGAGTGGTGACGTGTGCAGTAGACCTTGATAATCTGGTAGTGGTTGAAGGCTCACAAAATCAAAGAAAGCACTCTTCAGATGGTATATCTACTCCCTGCATCATAGTTCAGGAAAGCTGACAAAATTAAAATGGCCCCAAAGTTCCACAGGAATAAAAGCAAATGGTAGGAAATGAAGCCAGGAGGGTGGACATTGCAGTAGCTAATAACACAGATCTTGGAGTAGAATACACCTGAATTCAGCTATTGGTCTGCAAGTACTCCTCTTGTGATCTTGTGCGAGATATGAGACTTTGTGTGCCTCAGTTTTGTCATTTGTAAAATGGTAGCACAGGAGTAATTACTTCATAGGTTTGCTCCATAAGGAAATTCTTGCAAAGAATCCAACTCTGAGTCTCTGACTTTTGTTAAGTTACAAGGCCAAGGCTGCCATAGCCGTCTGTCAAATGAGGTGGTAAAGTCCTCTGGACATTACAGAGAGATTTTTAAAATAGAGTATTTTCTAAAACGTACTTAGAGAAAAAATTCTATTTAATGTGTCATCAGATTTGGAATGTAATGTGTGGAAGTTTAAACCAAGAAAAGTGTAGATTGGGTTAAATTAGAAATTAAAACTATAGAGAATATGCTCTTGGGTGTGTTCTCTGGCCCAGTGAATGTCTATAAATACACACACACACACACACACACACACACACACAAACACGTGTGCTGTCTGGAAAAAAATCCAGCCACAAATGCCTCCATTTTTTATATTATATGGCTGGATATTTTCTGGACAGCCCTCATATGTAAATATTAATACACCATTTCTCCCCAGGTTGCAATGGTTCAGTTCACTGATGACCCCCGAACAGAATTTAAGCTAAATACTTACAAAACCAAGGAGACTCTTCTTGATGCCATTAAACATGTGTCATACAAAGGAGGAAATACAAAAACAGGTAAGATGGGGGAAAACCCAAAGTAACTAACTATGAGTAATTACAAAAATGACCTTTTTAAAATTATGTTCATTGGGGTAACATTGGTTAATAATATTATATAAATTTCAAGTGTACAACTTTATGATACAACTTCTGCACTCTGTTGTGTGCTCACCACCCCATAGTCTAGCCGCCTTCTGTCACCATGTATTTGATCCCTTTCATCCTCTACCTACCCGCCTTCTGTTTTCTGTATCTATGAGTTTGTTCATTTGTTTGTTTTGTTTATTTGTTTTTTGTTTCATATCCCACATATCAGTGAATGCATGATGGTTCTTATCCTTTCCCATCTGACTTATTTCATGTAGCATAATACTCTCAAGATCTCTCCATGTTGTTACAAATGGAAATAGTTCGTCTTTTCTATGGCTGAATCGTATTCCATGGCATATATGTACCACAACTTCTTTGTCCAGTCATTCAAAATGACCTTTTTTTTTGAGGCATAGTAAAATACATTTTAAAAAATGTATATTACTCATTTACTCATTTAAGAGCTTTGTCCCCACTCTTTGCATCCAGCAAAACAAAAATGGAAGGAAATGAAGTTGAACTTTTGCCTTCATTTGTTTCAGGAAAGGCAATTAAGCATGTTCGAGATACCTTGTTCAATTCGGAGTCAGGTACCAGAAGAGGGATCCCCAAGGTGATTGTGGTTATAACTGATGGGCGATCACAAGATGATGTGAATGCAATTTCCAGGGAGATGCAGTCTGATGGTTAGTTGTACATAAATAAGCCTTGTTACTTTCTGAAGGCACATTTATAAGCTATGTATGCATGACTTAAATATTTTTAAATCTTTCTTAATATTAACTGGACAATGGGATTTTAAAAATACTCTCCAGGTTACAAATGTATTATTTTGCTGTATTTTGTCTAACACTTTGGTACATACAGGATACCCTGTATAAGAAATACCAGCAATTTAGTGCAAGACTGTGAAAAGGACCCTTAGAAGGGTCAGGGAGGAAACCTGATCACAGAAACTCCTCAGCCTCATCATCTGTAAAATGGCAATTCTCATAAGGCTGTTGGGAAGATTACATTGTAGAAGATACGCCTGGCAAATAGTACTTTAATATTTATTTGCCAAGCCTTGAACAATGATCCACCTCAAGCTTCTAAGTCTATTTATATCTCCATTTCTACAGCTGAAAAAAAAAAGAGATAACATTTTTCTGTTTCAACTACACTTTATTCCACAAATTGTAGAATAATTATTAAAAATATGCAGACATAAAGATGTTACTCGAATGACAACTATTTAGCCTCAGGCACTAACTGGGGCATTGGCCTTTTTGATTTTCTTTAAAATGGAAAACTTCTTTATATGATGATAGAATAATTGTCATATAATGAAATATGTGCATGTAGAATTCTGATGAACTGTAAAGAATGAATTATCCACCCCCGCTTGCCCTCCTTCATAAATCGGGTCTTATATGGTATTATTTGAATCTTGTGCAATTGAAAGTAATCAGAAATCTGTTTCCTTTCTGCCACAGGCTACAGCATTTTTGCAATTGGTGTGGCCGATGCAGACTACTCGGAGCTGGTTAACATTGGCAGCAAGCCCAGTGCACGCCATGTCTTCTTTGTGGACGACTTCGATGCCTTTAAGAAAATTGAAGATGAGTTGATTACTTTTGTCTGTGAAACCGCATCAGCAAGTGAGTTCTTTGAGATGTGTACTTACTCACATTGCTTAAAAGGCTGACTGTTTCATGCCAGTTAAATGATGAGTCCCATTTGATCCGAGCAAAGAGTATTTGTTGTCTTGCAGAGAGCTGTTGGTTATGCAGATATTAAGTTTTATGATTTGGGATGTTTGAAAGTAAACATCCCTTCTCCCAAGTTTAGAGTTGTAGTTTGATAAAGGTTTTCCCTAATGTGATTTAAAAGCAATTCTGCTTAAACAGCTATAGCAAAAAGTTTTTGAAAAATGTATCAAGACTGTTCATTGGGGTAAGATATTAGAAGTGAGACCTATGCCAACACATGCTCTTACGTGACCAGCGTAGATATTAATGGACCCAGGAGAAAGAAGGAAACTGTGGCCCTTTGGTTTTAATAGGAGAAGTAAAAGCATTTCAATCTTTAGGAATCCACAGAAAACCATAGCCACATCTGGTTTGGAATCCCTTCACAATTGACTTCCGGAGAGCTGATGTTAGCTTCCTGTTCTCAGGACAGGGCAAGAATACATTTGAAAAATATCTAAATTAGGGTTTTATATTGTTTGCTTTGTTTTTCAGCCTGCCCACTGGTGCACAAGAATGGCATTGATCTTGCGGGTATGGTTTTTTTTTGCAATTCTTTTCAAATACAAATATATTAAATAGCTCCCATTCGGGGTCCAGATTTTTCTTTTAATCCTTAATAGACTAATCTCGACATTTACAATCGAAAAATGCCTATTGAATCTTATTCTCTGTCACTTTGGTTTCTTTAGGATTTAAGATGATGGAAATGTTTGGTTTGGTTGAAAAGGATTTTTCATCAGTGGAAGGAGTTTCAATGGAGCCTGGTACCTTCAATGTGTATCCTTGTTACCGACTTCATAAGGATGCTCTGGTTTCCCAGCCAACCAAGTATGTTTCCACTGCAAAACATTGTAAAACCAATCAGTTGTTTATTGTATCTCAATGTGAAAATGATGTCTATTTGAGATATGCTGTAATAGTTCCCGGTATGATTTTTTCATGTTTAGAACAGATGACATTTGGATTTCTTTGTTTAGAACTCACTCACATATAATGCTGGTTAAAACTTAATATCTTTTAATCTAGGAAAAATACATAAAGATACTTGATACCTACAGGTACTCTCACATATCAGGCATTGTTCTAAATGTTTATGCATTCTAACTCACTCAAACCTCCAAACAACTCTGTGACCTCAGTTTTACAAATGACTAAACTGAAGCACAAAGAAGCTAAGTGGCTTGAGTGAGATCACATAGATTTTGCTAAGTGACAACACTGGGATTTGCACCTGGCAACCAGACCCAGAGCCTGCACCCTGAACCATTTCATGCTCGTGCCATGAATTCAGACACTTTTTATCTTGGAGATGTCAAAATAGCAACTCCATATAGCTGAAAACTCGTATCGGGTTTATGTAAAAATCACATGATCTAGTTGCTTTACAGTCTGTGATGCACATAGGGATTCCTGGGGCCATCTGCAGCAGTTCTGCAGGCTCGGTGGCGGAGGGGGGGGGTGTACCTGAGAATATAGGTTGAGACTTCCTGGTTTAAGGGATCATCTCTCAAGATGCCATCTGCTATTTTACATTCCAAATCAACATTTGTTTTTGTCTCCAAATGCCTTCAGTATTTTAATGTGAAACATTTTTAGTGTCCCAAGTTTTTAACTTTTTGTGTGTGGGGGGCGGTCATCTGACAATGTCTTTATTTCACCATTGGGTACTTCAGTGTGTGGTTTTTAAATTTCTAAGGTTGTATAAACTCAATCTTGCTTATTCAGCACTCTTTTGTGGATTCCTTAAGATCCTTCCTCCCTGCCTCCTTTCCTTCCCCTCCTTCCTTCCTTCCTTCTGGTGTACAGCATAAATGATTTATGTATATTGTGAAATAATATCGCAATAGTGTTTAGTTAACATTCCATGACCTCAGATAGATCCAGCAAAATGCTAAGAAAAAATGTCTCCTTGTGATGAGAACTCTTAGGATCCGCTCTTATTGACTGGCCTATATATCCTGCCGCAGTGCTAACTATAGTTATTATGTTGTATGTTACATCCCTAGTACTTCTCCTTCCAGGGCCCAAATTTTGATGTAGTGTGCACATGTACATTAAAAAGGGGGAGAGATCCTATTAGAGTATTAAATTATCCAATTTATAAACAAATTGCTTTTCTTTCTTCTTTAAAAATGTTATTAATATTAAATTCTAGCCTATTATAGTACTATCCACATTATTTTATTGTGTTTCATTTGGGGGAATAATATTTGAAGTAGACCACTTTTAATAATTTAAAATATTTATTGTTATAGGCTTTGTTTCACTTTCTAGAAAATTCTTATGTATGCCTTTGACCTACAAAATATGTGTGGTTTTGGATAAAGCCAGCATCTGATGTTATATTTTGGCAGGTTTTTGTTTTGTTTTGTTTTTTATACTGTCTCCTGTTGAATATTAAAATGGGTATTTAAAAATCATTTTTGGAGGCCTAGTCAAAAATGAGAATTGCCAAAGGGACAATCCTTTCCTTCTCCACTGAAATGGCTTGTCCCGTCAGCGGGCACACTGCACTGCTGAGTGATTGCACCGGCCAGATGTCTTAGTGTCCTTTGAGAGTTCTTAAACGTAATCTTCTCAGTGAACCTTTGCTCAAATACAACCTTCTCAACGAGCCTTCTAAGCCAAGTCAGTGCTAATGACTTTAATTAAAATTGCAAATTAATCCACTTCAGCATTCTCAATGCTTTTTGTGCTGCTCAGTTTTTTGTTTTTCTACAGAATTTATTATCTTCTTTAATAACCTACTATATAAATCATCCTGCTAGAATTTAAGTGCTTGTATAAGAATACTTGTCAGTTTTATTCACTGTATATTTTAAATTCCTATCACCATGTCTGGCATATAGTAGAGCACTCAATAAATATTTGTTGAATGAATGAATGAATGAACTAATATGTAAACCCATAAGTGAACAGAATATTTTATATATGCAAATCAAATTTTTATTTTCAAATCATGTTATATTCTCACATATTCACATATTTATTCATTTAGTTAATAACTATTATGGGTTTCCCACCAAATGTAAAGGGCTATATTTATTGTTTGAGGGGAAATTTTAAAAGTACATAATTGACCTACTTAATTGCTAGAGAGGTAAGGTGGTGTAGCAGGCTGGGTTCTGCAGGAAGCTGACCCAGAGGAGCAGATTTGTTGATAAGGATGGACTCTTATGGAAGGGGACAAAAGGAAGTAGGAGGGCGAAGGAGGGTCGTCAGGCTGAAAATGGAGCTATCTCCATTGACATGAGAATCTGGCATCCTATGTCCCTCTCAAAGACCAGACACGGAGAGGAGATGCCACAAAAACATTGGCATGACCTTGGGAGAGGCCTCTTTCTTCAGTTGAGGCAATTCCTGAAGGGGTGGTGACTGAGAGCTGCCTACAGACATCACTTCCAGCAGCAGGAGCGATACAGTTTTTAATTCTTGAGGGCAGATCTGTGTCATGGCATGCAGCACTGATAAGAATGCTCCAAACTAGCATACGTGGTAGAAAGTAATAATGTGTTAAGTTTTATAAAAGGACTGTAGATAAACAAAACTACTTCACTGTTCGATAAGAAGTGATCAGTTAGATAAATTATGGACTCGCCCAACAAGAAAAGCTTGCAGACATTAGATGTTGTGCCTTTAAAAATACTTAAGGGAATGTGAAATATGTAGTAAGCGGTGCTAAGAAAATTAAAGGGGCTAAATGGCAAAATTGGACAAATATTGACTTTCTTTAGAAACCGGAGGGAAATGCAGCACACCAAAAAACAGTGACCACCTCTGGATAGGATTAATGGTGATCTGTTATTTTCTTCTTTTCTGTTTTTCCAAATCATGTATCATGAAAGTCTATCTGCTCTTCTAATCAGATACATAACTTTTTGAGGAGAGATGATAAAATAGTGTTTCCTTTCCATTTTCAGGTATTTGCATCCAGAAGGATTGCCTTCTGATTATACAATCAGTTTTCTATTCCGGATTCTTCCTGACACCCCAGAGGAGCCATTTGCTCTTTGGGAGATTTTAAATAAAAATTCTGACCCATTGGTGGGAGTCATTTTAGATAGTAAGTATGTTTATTTACATAACATTTGTGCACACATGCATGAATGATGCATGTAGCATGCCATCTTGTCTGTTTTGGGTGTAATGCAGAGTAATTCACTTATCTTAAGCCATGTGTATATAATAACAGTGAATTATGTAACGGTTGATTCTTTCATTGATCCATGCATTCTTTTAAGAAATATTCATTGAGTTCCTACTATGTGCCAGCACATGAGCTCTGCGACATAGTCATGAGCAAGGTGGAAGAGTTAATTACTGAGACAGTGAGGATTGCAGGAAAAGCAAGGTTGAAGGGGGAAGTGAGGGTCCGTCAGAGGGGTGGGACAAGAAGTTCATTTTTTTGGACATGAGTATGATAGCTGCAAGATGCCTATGTCATAGCCCAGAAAAAAATGGCAGATTGGCAGTAGCATACTTGGGAAGAATTCTGAGCTGGAGAAATAAATTTGGAAGTTGTGTGTTTGTGATGTATAAGCCATGATACTGGGTGAGATCATCTTTTTTAGAGAGTATGTGTGGAAAAAGAATAGGTCTGAAGACTGAGAAAGGCCATTGTTTGGACTTTGGAAAGTTGACAAGGAACTAATGAAAGAAGCTTCTTAACCTCACACTCTGGGATGTCATACATAATGATTGTTTAATAAGAGGATCATCAAGTTCTTGGTTAATGTCAATGAGTTTTCTAAATATATTTTTAGTTTAGGAATTTAATGAAGCTAGGAATCAAAATTTTGTGGCTTCTGTTAGGTGCCAACTGGAACATTTGGATAAGGAAAGTATTTTGAGCTTGTTTTCAAGTATTATTTGCGAAAGGACTTTTCAGTACATGGAAATGAATCAATAGCTAAATATGATATTGTGAAAGCATTTTGCATTGATATTAAAACTAAAGAAAGGCTATAGATTAAAAGGATGTAAGCCACTAACTCCATTACACCCAGGACTTGAAAACAAAGAAGTCTCTCAAAATGATTAAGACTTTTGAAAACAGAGTGAAGAATTAAATGGTAACCTAGGAATAAATTAGTGAGGAAAATATTCCTATTTCTTCGTAATAAAATATTCCCAGTAACATGAAGTCCCCAAGATTAGGAAGGCTTTTGTTTGTTCATAATAAAAGACATATTGGAATTTCACTCTTTTGGGGTGGTATAAGTTGCATGTCCTGGCAAAGCTGGTTGCTATAATGGGTTAATTAGGCAGAGTCTGGTTTCTATTTCTTAAGATTTATTAACTTCGTTCTCCCTTTTTTGGCTGCCTCTGCTGCTAGCTTCAGACAACCATCCCCCAAGAGGGTGATGTGGATGAGAGTGTAGGCAAGAAATATAGAGGAAGAAAAGAGGTCCTGGCTTCACCAACATCACCACATGTTTAATTTAGTTAATCTGGCCAACTGGGGGCCTGGGGCAACCTATGGACTATAGATCATTTCCTTGCTTATGCATTACCTGCTTCTAAACAGAGCTTCAGAAGAATGAATGCATTATATTTACTATGAAGTTGAATTTTAGAAAAAAATCATTCACTCATTTTAATTCTTTCTAAAATGTTTTTATTTTTCTTCATTTGATTAGATGGTGGGAAAACCCTAACATATTTCAACTATGACTATAGCGGGGATTTTCAAACTGTTACTTTTGAAGGACCTGAAATTAGGAAAATTTTCTATGGAAGCTTTCACAAGGTGAGCAGTGCTTTGTGTACACATATTCTTTCCTCTTACGTATTGCAGGCAAAGCAACAGAGAGATGTAAAAATATCCTTTAGAGTTTTGGACCTCAAATTTCAGCTGAAATAAGATGAACCAGCAAGGCTTGTTAACAATGCCTAGAGATTCTGATTTGGTAGTTCTGAGATGGGACCCTGGCGTGTGCATTTTTATCAGGTACCCCAGGATATAGTGATACAAGTGGTCCAGTGTCCCACTTTGAGGAACAATCTTGTAGAGGTTCCTGTACTATTAAGCAGGCAGCTTTTCATTTGCTACATTACATATGATGTAGAAAGGATTGCAGGTCTATCTGGCTGCCCATGCCCAGGAAAAGCACAATCAGCAAAATCATATTAAAATGTAAAGACAGATATAACCAATTGCACTGATGTTATTACAAATACGCACACAACCTTTCACTGCCATCATAAAGGTTACCCTGAGGGCACATTTGGTAAAACCTGATTTTACTTGCTCTTATTTTAAACTGGTACTTGTGATAGGGACTTGTTTCTTAACATTTCACATCTCTGAAAGAATTGTTTTGGTGACCACTTTGTGTTTGGCGAATAACCCCACTTCTGGCTCTGTTGGAGCAAGAAAAGGAAGGAGTGTGACACAGCAGTCGTCATCTTGGCTCCGTCTCCTGACCTGGACCATGGTCAAATACATGTCCCTTGTACAACTTTGCTGCTTTCTGGGGTTTTGAATACCCTAACTGCATGAGAACAATGGCACAACAGAATTCTGACTCTTTTGCATAAGAAAAGTTGCATTAAAATACAATTTTTTTTCTGGTTTAATAGGACTATACAACACATCATTAAACACATGAGATGCCAGGTGGAGATTTGTTAGATCATTGTTGAAAACGGTGTCATTAGCATCTCTTTGGAGTTATTATTATTTCTCACCATGTTCCTCTTGACATGATTCTTTTCTTGGCCGGGCGAGTCTCCTGCAAAATAGTGAAGAAAAATTGTAGGAGAGATGTGAGATTTCCTGAGTGTTAAAAATATTGCCATCTTTGCCTATGGAATAGGGATGAACTTGTAATTCTCATTCCAGAGATTCCTTTTTGAGTCTCAGGGAAATGTAAAGCTTTGCTAACCTTACCTCAAAGATGTAAGCTTCATTACAACTGGGTTTCAAATGTATAAACCTTCAAGTTTTTTAAAGTTATCTGAAGAAACATCTTCCTTCACTTCACTAAGTCTTAACAAAGCTAAACAGCCAAATAAACAAAAAGGGGAAGGCTTATCATGTAAGAAACTGTTTTTATTAATACATCTATTAGTGGAAAGTCTTAATGCAAATTGAATTTGTACAGACTTATAATTGAATAAATACTTTACCTTAATTTCTCATTGCTTTTCATTGGGCTTTAGTGTTTTACACTTTAGATATAAAGTGTGCCCCACAAGTCTCTTTCAAAAACTTAATAATTATATAAATGGATTAAGTGCAATCAAAGAAGCAAAATATTTGTGAAAACTTCTCCATGTCTCTTTTTTTTTGGGGGGGGGGGTGAGGTTAGCTCCCTGGCTGGGAGTCGAACCCAGGCTGTGCATTGAGAGCGCTAAAGCCTAGCCATTACACCACCAGGGACCCCCTCCACCCCATGTCTCATTTTTTCAAAGCAAAAGTTGTTTGATAATGAATAAGCTCCCCCAAGTGAACAGTTCTTAAAACATGAGTATTATATGCTGGGTTATCTAGCACCCAACATGAAAATTTCTGTGATTTATAATAACAAAAAATATTCTGGGGCTCAAAAACACACAAAAGTCAAATTATAGCCTTCTAAATGATCATAACAGAGATGTTAATGTGAAATCATAATGTGGGAAATTTATTCCAGCAGCATTTCTTCAGTTGGGTAATGGTTAACTCCTTTATGAAGGAAAAAGAATTCCCAAGAGCCTCTATTATTGACTTAAATTATTTTTATCATAATGTAATTTAAATAAAACGTTAAATAAAAATTGGTATGAATTTTTATGCTTTCAGTTGCTACACAACAATGAAACAAAAATAAACTAAGATTGAATAAAACCAATAAAAATAAAAGTAACACTATTTTAACATGAAAGATGACATTATTTTACAGATATTTAACTTCTGCTCACCATACAGTACTAGCTGCTATAAATGTGATTCATTGCCCAATATTTTTTCTTTTTGGACTACCATGATACCTTCTTTTATGCAGCTATTTCTAACTTCTTTTGGCAGCCAGTTAATGTGAAATCGTTATTTGCCTAATTCCACTCTTTCATCTCACTAAACAAGCAGACTGCCACAAACAAGAAGCACTCACGAGGAAATGGTATCATAAATTGAAAGGCGTTGATAAGTACTGAAATTTCATGGCAGAACCTGCTTTCCAAGTGATTCGTTTAGAATATACTTACCTTTGACCGTCACCTACGTGATAAAACAGATTTATACAAATGCTTACAAAGAATGTGTGGACTCCTGAATCTATTACGATGGGCCTCCACATTCTAGAGCTTCCAGTTTGAGAAAATTGCACCCTACATTAAGCCAAAGAACTTTATTTCCTTTGGGCCTGGAGTCTATGGAAAGTCTTTCCCCTTCTTTTCTAGGTTCTAGATCTTTTCTCCTTACTTAAGTAAATATTATCAAAGCATGGTTTGCCCTCCCTGATAGTACTGTCACCAACTTTTGCTGGTAAAATAAACCAGCATTTTTTTATTTGGATATTTTCATGTTTCTTTTAACGTGCATTCAGAAAAGGCATAACTAGCACAAGAATCCAGTTGAAGATGTTCATGCTGTAGAGGAAGTCTGTGTTTTTAAAAAGTGAATACTTGCAAAGTCATTCTAAAGAAAATTATGAATTAAGTTAAAATAAAGATGGGGTGTGAGTGTGGGACAAAAGCAGTTACGTAAATTTGGTTGCTGTTCCTCTTACTTCGTACCTACTAAAACATCTTGACTTTTATCCAGCTACACATTGTTGTCAACAAGACATTGGCCAGAGTGGTTATTGACTGCAAGCAAGTGGGCGAGAGGGCAATAAATGCATCAGCGAATATCACAGCGGATGGTGTCGAAGTCCTAGGGAGAATGGTTAGATCCAGAGGACCAAATGGAAACTCTGTACCTGTAAGTGGACAAACAAGTGAAGCTTTGTTATTGTTCTGGGGGGGAAATCTTTTATAATATAAGAATCTGTTTTCCAGGGAAAAAGTTTGGTGAAAGGATGGCTGTAGATAGATGGATGGATGGGTGGATAGATAACAGCCTCTTTTAATGAACTAAAACATACATTCAAAGCTCTTGGCAGTGTGCTTCTGCTATATTACAATAAAAAAAAATGCTCCAGGATTTAGGCTAGCTTATTTTCTAAAGGCATTTTAGAATACAAGTTGAAAAATATTCGTTCTATGGTTTGTGGCATAAATGGTTTGTTAATGAGCATCAAAACTGTAAACGAACCTCAGTTACACAAGCATATATAAATTTATACAAAATAGGCAATTATTCTACACAGGAAATTGACACAAGCCTTTCATTTGGGTTAGATTTGGACATTTTACAACTTGATTTTTGCTATTGCTAAAGTGAAGTCTACCCTTTAATCATATAGTTATTTAAGTAACAGATTATTCTAAGATAATGTATTTTTCATTATACAACATGGAATTTAAGACGAGGAGACTTCCAGTTGGCAAAGAAACCACATACCCTTCGCTCACTATCCACAAAAGAAAATAGTGTACATAAGCTCCCAAGACCGTGCGGTCACAACCAATTAGCAACTCCCCATTTGGGTCACTCCATAATCCGAGCCCAATAGCCTGGAAAGCATTTTATTCTTGCAAACAATTCCAACTATTCTAATCTAAATTTCTCTTCTATGTAATAAAAAAAGTCAAGTGAGTTATGAATCATTATTATTGTCTTGCACCTTCATAGATCTGTACAACTACCCAGCTCTGCGGAACTTCGGAAAGACTTGGTAGTTCTCGAAGTCTCTTGAAACCAAAGATCACTTTGTACACATGAAATCTTCTAGTTTGTCCAATAAATAAATAAGATGAAAACAGACTCATGCTGACTGAATGGAAGAGGGGACATGGGGTAACAGGTGTCCCCATCCTCTAATGGTCCCTAAGGGAGCTTCAATGAGCACAGTTCTAATTCCATCAATCTAGTTGGACCCGTTCACTTTATATATCAGCAAACAGTCCCAGAATGGTCAAATGATTTACTTTGGGGCCCTTTGATGTTTTGTGGTATTTTTCTTTGTGGTAAGAATAGAAGGGAAATTTTAGTGTTCAGAGGGGAACATGGATGCTTTCTGACCTTGACAGATGTATACTAATTAGCTTGACACTTAGTTTAGAACTCTCTTTAAAAGTTCTTTTGTTTCTACTTTGCTTCAGAGAACTATGGATTAGGTGTTTGGAGAGAGAGAATGTAAGGTTTATGGAAGGTTCTCTTGTTTTCAGTTATAGTAAGACACTTTTAAGGATGTTCACATGATATTGAGGAATTGTCTCCTCTTAATGCGTGATATTTCGTGCTGAGTAAGAAACATGCCATTGTCTGCTTCATAGAAGATACATTGGTACCTTGGTACTTAATACTTGGTTCCAGGAGGTGCGGTGAGTACCAAAAACACTGAGTACCAGATAAATTTTTCCCATAAGGGGAAGGGTAGTGAGTGACAGGGCAGTCAAGACCAACGAGTTCTAGCTTGCAGGTCAAGTACCACATGATGAATACTGGGACACAATTTTCATGTCAAAATGCATCAAGTACTGCATTTGATGAGTTTCAAAGCAATGAAGTACCAAGGTACTTTTATGATAGAATCCTTCAGAATTTATAGAACTCCAAATGACCAAACTACAAATATTTTGTATTAGTAAATGGAAGTATATAAATGGACACTTGGATGGATAAATGAATAAACTCTAAGGAAAAAAACAATTCTAAGTGTGAGAGATTCTGGGCCTAAAACTCTTACTGTTACAATTTTTTTTATCTTAGAAATAATGCATATAAAATCCCTGATAGCAGGTATTCAATCAAGACCAGCTGTTATTATAAAATGATGTGAATAATACCCACTCCATCTCACCTTTTCTAAACCTCCAGTACTTGTTTAGCACTTGGTTATTTGTAGTGATATACTATTTTCTTCCTCTTTCATAAATCTATTCATAATTTTTACCTCTTTAGCCAAAGCATATCTCTCAAAATAACCATGTTGTGGTCTTCATTTGTAGCCATACTCTTCTGTTATACCATATCTAATAAGTCATATGAACAGATTAAGTTCTCATGAAATACTTGAGAGAAATTAAATGGAATATCATCTATTTGAACTGTATCATCTTTTTGTAAAATGTTGCTTTGTATATATTCTATCCCATGTGTGGTATCAACAACAATCCAGTAATACATATCATATCCTCTTCTAATTTATGTGTTATAATTACAGTTTTATAATTACCCTGACAATAATTATAATTCAAATTACACTCTCTATGTGATCATTGTACTCCAAATATGTGGCCAATTAGACATCAAGGAATTTATTTTTTAAACTAAAAGTGCCTGTAGTTTTCAGGCCCACAGACTATAAATCTGTACTTTTGTCCATGCAAGGAAAGTAATTAAACAGAGCACCCTCTGCGGTGACTTCCAACCAATAGTAGACAATGGAGGAATTTATAGAAGTCAATAATTAAAAAGAGTTCTTTGTAAGGCTAGTAGGAAAAAAGTCATGGTTTTTGTTAGAATCTAGAAGTCTACAAAGGACTACTAAATAGATTTTCCATCTGCCCACTTACAGAAAAATTTGATTATGTTGAAATGGATGATATTAGATTAAATTTCAAGAATGTGATTGGAAACCCACTTGCTTTGGGGTGGGGGTGGGGGTTACTTAATTGGTTCAGTGCAGGGCAAGAGAGAAGCTTTAGTCTTCAGTTTTCAATTTAGAAATCACAGATTGCTAACATAATCGTGATATACTTGTATATATATCTGTACTCCAATGCTTTGCAAAAGGGAATGTGTAATGTGCAAGGTTTGGATTATTCCAGAAGGAGTAATTATCATATAAGAGAGATCAATAGTTTATAGGTCAGCATTCCCCAGCAAATTCAGCCATAATTCAAAAACAAAAATGCTATGTGATGGAAAAACCCTAAATATTTCTTGTTTTTAAACAAAATATATTCTTTTGAAACTAAAGTTGAGTGGAGAAGAGATAAATGGATTTAGGGATACAGTAACTACTATATTAAAATTACTCACATTCATAATAAAAACAACTTGTGTCCAGCAATGCAGGAGTTTATAGGCAGCAAAACTCCCTAGTGGGACTGACCTGATAAGCAGGCTTAACTGAGCCGTCGTGGGAAGAAACTTGACAGCTGTGCTTCCCCTTTCCCATCTTTCTCCTAAGAAGGGGCTCTCTACCTTCTCTGATACCTAACGAACTTATAATGCTGCCAGCCAGAGATGATTCTAGAAAAATTTTGAGCTTCTGGCATAGAATCATGTGTCTTGGTGTTTTTCTTATATCTAATACATAACTATCCAATTGACATTTGTTTAGCCCTCTGCTGTTTCAATAAAGACAAATATTTGCTGTGTTACACAGTTTTTTTATAAATATATATACTGAGTGAAAGCTCTTTTAGGTAGGAATCAACAACAGTAGACTAGTCAATAATCCTATAGAAACAAGTATTTTTAAATGATAAGAAAACGATTGTGTTTTTGTAAGAATTGTATCTTTAATCATTAAAATGATAACTAGCTAATATTTATTATGGGCCTAGTGTGGGCTAGGTAGTGTATACTTTTCTGTAATTAACTCATTTAATCTTGCAGTAACCCTAGGAAGAGATATTTATATAAGGCCCACTTTATAGATACAGAATCTGAGACATGAAGAATTTAGGGTGCAATCCCTTTTCCAAAAGTGAGCAAAGTAAAATGAGATCATTTCTGACTTGCATAAGGTCACCTGCCTTCTATCCTAAGCTCTCTTCCACTGGGTCAGACTGATTATTATAGAACTTCAGGCAGAGAAGGGAGTCTGGGACACTCCAGTCACATTACATCCTGTCTGTTCACTGACAAGTTCAAATACTCACCATTATTTGAATTACAACCTTGAAAGTAAATGTGATCAAAATATTCCTTTCAAAGTGTGTTCACACCTCAGCATTCTTATTGCTACCAGTTATAGCAGCTGTTAATTTTAATTTAATGGTTTTCCTTAAATTCAATAAATTGGTTGAGAAAAGTAAAAACAATACATTCAATAGATGACAAATGGCATACAAGGTCTGTCCAGAAAGTCTCTAGCCATGTAATGGTTCTTGCTATATTGACAATGACTGGATTTTTCTTCTAGGACAGACCTCAGCTTAATAAATCTTAGTTGTGAGGAGTCAATAAAAGTTGAACACCAAATTAAAAGCATAAGAAGGACTAGGTCCTCAGTAAACTTTTTTATACTATTCTTGTACAATGTCAAGCTCTATTAATATTAGTATAAATTCAGGTACATCTTGACTTCAAATTGAGGTCTGACAGGTTCGTGAACTTGCCATGTGCTTACATTGGCAGCACTGTACAATCAACTCAGTAAGGTTTCATAATCTTGGTATATCTGTGTCTCATAGCTGTGTTTGTGTCAACATGGGCTGGTGTCTTGCTGAGTGGAGTTCATTATTGTTGTTGTGTGTTTTTGTATGCTTTCACGAGAATGTCAGACCTTGAATTAGAGCAATGAATAAACATTAAATTTCTTGTTAAACTTGGCATGAGTGGAAGTGAAATGAGGGACATATTAGTCCAAGTTTATGGGGATAATGCCATGGAGAAAATAGCAGTGTGCAAATGGATTAAACATTTTTTCTGAGGGGAGAGAAAGTGTCAATGATGAAGAGAGGTCAGGCGGGCCAGTAATGAGAAGAACTGTTGAAAACATTGCAAAAATTCATCAAGTTGTGCATTGAAATCGAGGGCTGACTCAGAAGTCAGACCAAGTAAACATTGATAGAGAAAGTTAGGATAACCTTAACTGAAGATCTTGGCATGAGAAAGATGTACAAAAACGGTTCTGAAAATACTCACCAATGAACAAAAGCAAAGGAGAGTCGAAGTTTGCCAAGACCTTTTGGAGAGGCAAGATGGTGTTTTAGGCCATGTTATCCCTGGTGATGAAACATGGATGTACCCGTACAACCCTGAAACAAAGCGTCAAAATACACAATGGAAGTCAGCCAGCTCTCCATGACCAAAAAAAGTTTTGTCAGTCCAAAGTTTGCTAACCTTTAATGATATTTAAGAAATTATTCATTATGAATTTGTACCAACTGGACAAACAATCAACCAAGTTTACTATTCGGATGTGCTGAAAAGGCTGCATGAAAAAGTTAAGCAAAAATGACCTGAACTTTTGGCCAAGAACTCATGGCTCTTGCGTCATAATGCACCAGCTCACATAGCACTGTCTGTGAGGAAGTTTTTAGCCAGCAAAAATAATTGTATTGGAACACCCTCCCTACTCACCTGTGTAGGGATCTGGTCCCCATTGACTTTTTCTTTATCCAAAGATAAAGGAAATATTGAAAGAAAGATATTTTGATGACATTCAGGACATCAAGAGCAATATGATGACAGCTCTGATGGCCATTCCAGAAAAAGAGTTCCTAAACTGATTTGAAGGGTGGACTAGGCACTGGTGTCTGTGCACAGCTTCCCAAGGGGAGTACTTCAAAGTGATATTGAGCAATGAGGTATGGAGCACTTTTTCTAGGATGAGTTTGTGAACTTAATTTTCAGACCTCATATGCTAGGAAAAACAAAACAAAACAAAATAAAATCTGGTACTGAATGGAAAGTGGAGCCAGGGATTCATTTTAATGGCCTTTTACAGATCACAGTGACAACTGCCAAGAAATATTTTAATCTTATTTTCATGCTAACATTTAACCCCAAATGACTTGCCTTTTGTGCTCCGCCCAGAGCAAAATGTCCAATAATGAAAAATGAGCATTTGCAATTGGTTCAGTATTCCCTTGAAAGAGATTATAAAAAGTGAAAGTGGGAGTTTCTGCACCTTTCTTTCTTTCTTTTTTTTTTTTGCCCTGATGTTCAGTTAACTAACAAGAAAAGTAGTTACAACTGTAACTGACATTACTTGCTTGAATAGTCTTTTTTTAACCACATTGTCTTGCATTTATAGGCATGCAAATATAAGATCTTTTGATATGCCATTTCTGTACTGTTTTCTACACAATTGGTACAAGTATGTGTGTTGTTGCTTTTGGAATATAAGCGAAAGTTTTGTTTTTCTTAAATTAATCCTTAAAAATGTGCCTTGGAAAAAGAAGTCTCTAAATAAAAGCTGAGGAATCTAAACTATTATGAATGCAAAACAATTATGAATAAATGTGTTGTGCTCACACAAAATAAGGCTGCTGACTTCATCTAACTTTATAAAGAAGGCAGCCCACGAGCATTCCTCAAATGATAGCATTGGCTTCATTCAGCTTTTAGTAGGCATTCAACGCCTTGAATAAATAAAATGAGCTCCTAAGTATCCTAATAACCCAATAGGGCAGGACTTTAGCCAAAGTTTTATGTGTAGACATTATCCTATTATACTCGCAGGTGATGCGGTGGTGAATGTTTATTTGAAAAACTTCAAGAAAGCCTAGTGTCTACTTGGGCTACTGAAAGGCCTTTGCTTTAAATAAATATTCTCAGTCACCTAAATGTTTTTACACTGAGAGCTCTATTCAGAAGTGGAAATTTTCTTAATGGATGAATGACTACAGATTTAACTGATTCTATCTAATGCTGTCATAATGGGACCCATTAAGAAATGTCCCCAGACAATTGGCATTGTGAAGTTAGGCTTCATTTTAAACATTGGACTAAAGATCTATTATTCACTGCTGAATGAACCATAAGAAAATGAGGCATGCCGTTCAAATCCCAACCAGAACTCAGCTTTCAGCATGTGCTTAAATTACGTAGGCTCATTCGTTCCAAGTCGTAATCTGCAGAATGGCATTGACATTATTATTGTGCCTCATCGTGGTGATCTGAGGATTAAATGACATAGGCAAATTCCTTAGGATTGTGTTTGCTGTTATTGTTGTTTTTATTTGCTAAGATTTTTCTGAATCAAAACATTAAACAGATATGATTATTGTAGAAACAAGGTACTGTTATATTTGTGTCCTCAGTGCGGTATTGCTTTCACTTTGATTCTATTCTTTTGGCCTTTGTATTATGTACTTCTGTACCTTAAAGAATTTTAATATGAAAGGGCCATACATGGTACCTTAAAATAATATATGTTATTTATAATAATTATGTTCTAGTTACTGTTCTAAATCCCTTATATTAGCTCATTTTATTGTTATAGCTACTATATTACAGTAGTAAATAGCTACTATTCAGTAGTTACTATTATTATACTAATTTTACATGTGAAGAAACTTGAGACTCAACATGTTAAATGATTTGTTTAAAATGACTTAGCATGAGAGTGGCAGTTTTAAGGATCACACCTAGACGGTCTAGTTCGATAGCCTCCTAACCACTGTGTTCCTTAAAATATTTTTGTTACTCTTGTTGTTCACAAAAGTCAGCAGCCATGTTCTTTAAAAATGTACTAATTTTAAAAACCTAATTTTTTAATGATCATATGTTGTGTGGTTGCCCTGTACAGACTTGGATATCATACCCTTTTGGAAAAATGTATTTTATCTGAAAATAAAAAAAGAACAGTGAGCCATGCTCATACTTCTTCAGATGACACAGTAGTTGTATGTAGCAACAGAAAACATGATGGCCTTGTTTCATGGATCTGCTTTCAAAACTTAAGGGTTATTTTATTAATCTTGCAAAACTCAGTTGGCGGAGGGTGTTTGCAGCAAGACACCGTTTTTCTTAGGTATAATGAGAGAGAACCTGATTTCGTCTCTTTGCTGTTGGGTACCGCATGGTAAAGATGCTGCATGCATTGCTGGTGACCTAGTCCAGCAGTCCTACTACCTGCGTGCTCTCATTTTCATCCCAAGGACCCTTGACAGGGATGAATAGTCTTCTTTTGGGAGAAAATAAGACACCAAGAGTTAGTTTTCAGCTCTTGCTGAAAACACTGCTTGTTAAAGGAAGGTTGGAGATTTGAAATGAAAAGAACTTCATCCTTCTCCCAGTTCTGCACTGATGACACTTGTAATATTTGAAAATAATATAGAAGAAACATAATCTAAGAAATGGTTGAGTCATGAAGTGAGGGTTAGCCCTTAATGATATTATAATGATGTTTTTGTTTATATCAAAGTACACATTGAAGTATTGCCAGCATATGTGAGTAGAGCAAGATCATCTAAATATTTATGGCATGATCAATGGCTTAAATAAAAACACACTTAACCCAGGTTCTCACAATACCATACGTGATTCTTTCATGACACTTCCCACGTGTGGACAGGATTTATGTGCCTGTCCCTCACTCCCTGGAAATTCTTTGAGGGCAGAATACTCTTGTGCTCTGGTTTCATTCATTTTTATATCTTAAAGTTCTACGAATACATAGTATCTGGCTTGCCTTATGCACTAAAGAAAAGTTTGCTGAATGAATGCCTGAATGATTAAAATTGGAATTAATTCAACAATCTTCATGAATACCTACTATAGGCCACATATTGTGATAGGGGACACAAAGACTAATAAGGGGTTCTCCGCCCTTGGAAGAGCTCACAATCTAAGGAGGAGAAAATACAAATGATTGTATCATATGGTGGGAGATAGGCTATAAAAGACACACATGGAGTATTGTGGGATTACAGAGACACTTGGAGTAACTGTGATGGGCAGTCTAGGAAGATTCAACAGAAGCACTAAGCTTCTTTAGGGAGAGATGGGAGGGGGAAGTTGTGATACATAAGGAAGTTTGGATGGTAGATGGAATAACAATAGACACAAATCTTAGATCATTGTGTTTAGGAAACAAAATTAGTTTGATATTGTTGGAATGACTTTTTTTGTTATACATGTCTTGGCGTTCTATTATGTAATACATAATATGAAATGATTCTAGTTACAAACACAATGTACCTATCTTTTATTGAGTGACAAATTTCATTTTAAATTTCAGTTCCAGTTACAGATGTTTGATATTGTTTGCTCCACATCGTGGGCCAGTAAAGACAAATGCTGTGAACTACCGGGCCTGGTAAGAAATCTTCATTCGTTAGTTGGTCTGTTGGTCATTGAATTTTTCTGAAGTCCTGTTTCATTTTCTCTGAAAATGAAATGCTGTTTCCCAGAACTCATGTCAGAGATAATTCATTGTGATGGTAATGAAAATTAAAAAGAAGTTAAGAAGGAGACATGCCTGAAATCGGCAGGACACCCTGACATGCGTGGTAGGAACTGTATCACCAGGGTGCCACATACACAAAGTCCAGATGTTCCCAGGTTTCCTGGCTCATGGAACCTTAAGTGTTGAAATAATTTTTATGGCATCTCTAAGCCAAAGGAAATACCTAACAATTCCATTTCTGAAGTAATTAAGTCCAAACATCTTACTAAGTGTTTATGTCCTAACCACTCAATGGCTATATTAAAAAATAATACACATAAATTGAAAGAAAAAAGATATATATATTTTATACTTAAATAACTACAATACCTACTTAACAGGATGCCTATTGGGCATGTGCAATTTTTTTTTTTTTATCTTGGAGTCTGATGGGACATCTCTACTCTCACTTTTTCTTTTTCCCACAGTACTTGCTGTCCATCACAGCAAGTACCAAAAAAAAAAAAACCAAACAAACAAAAAAAAAAACAAGCCAGGTTTGCAAATATGTGACATCATCAAAACAAGTATTTCAAATGTAGAATCTAAAGTAGAAACTGAATTACCTTGAGCTAGCTGTTCAGATGAAGTGCAATGGGTGCCAAATATTGCTGTTTCTCTTGAGTTCTAGAAATATTCACAGTGCTCTGTGAGTTTATGGTGGTGTCCCAGGGCATTGGGACACTACAATTTTGGAATTGTCATCATAAGCTATATAACCAATGGGATGCTACTACCAGAAAAAAAAACAAACCCACAAAACTTTTTCTCATTATTAATGCCACCTGTAATTCATAGGGGTGTACCTGTATATATGAAAGTAGATTCATATCTTAGGATCCTAAGGCCAGTGAGCTGAGTGGTGATCCTGTGATGGTTGGACTGTAGTCATGTCTTAATAATTAAATGTGGAGAATGGGCCTGGAGAAGCCATCATAAAGTCTAAGAGATTCGCCTTCTTAAGACCTTATCCTAGGTGATCACATTATCTACTACAGGCAGTAAATTTGTGGTGACTGTGTTTAAGAAGGAAATAACTTACCCTTTCTTCATAAAATAAGTTTCCAAATAGACTCTGGAGCAGAATTGAATCAGAGACACTGTGATGTCATGCTTAAGCTTGGGGAGATTGGAAATTGAAAGGGAAATAGCTCAGAATCCTATAGTGCCGGGGTGTCCAACATGTGGCCCAGGACAGCTTTGAATGCAGTCCAACCCAAATTCTTAAAACATTATGAGGTTTTTTTTGTTTTTTTTTTTATTTGCAACCTTTTATTTAGTTCATCAGCTATCGTTAATGTTAGTGTATTTTCTGTGGGGCCCAGGACAACCCTTCCAGTGTGGGCCAGGGAAACGGAAAGGTTGGATACCACTGCCATATTATATAAAGCAAAATGTGATCGCCCCTTCTAGAAAGGACTCAGGCCTTCTCAGAGCTTTTCCTTTCATTTTTATCCCTGAGAAGTATAAATTCCATCATAGGAAAGCATGGCAAAACCATTACTGAATCTCTGATCATGGGGGACCTGTTGTGAGCCTCGTTTTGGGAATCTGTCAGGATACCTGAATTTATATTTCACTTCAGCTGGTCAGATACCAGGCCAAACATGTTGGCATGGGGGTTTTCCGGTAATGAGCTGACAGCTTTGACTATTGCCCAATGTTTAGAGCAAAGCATGTACCATACATGCTGGCCCTTCGCTCAACTTTTTTTTTTTGGTATCTGTTATTGAATATTTTATAGACTGACATTATTTTCAGTTTGATAAGTTAATTACCATCTGTGCTCTATTCGACTCTAACTTTGCTTTCAGCCCAAAGTCTTACATAATGAGCTTATTTTCTCTCTCTCTGAAGGGACTGATGAACCCAAAGGAATTGGGTGCTTTCTTAGCCCAGGGCAGCCTTCTTTTTGGCTGCTACTCCGAAGGGGATCTTCACAAATTGTTCAGTAGCTGTGTGCAGGTGCTCTGTTTTCACTGTGGTCCAGGAACTGAATGAGATACATTCAGCCTACTCTTCATAATTCACTTTGTCATGTCACGTGGCAACAAAATTCTCCAGAAGAAAAATGACCTTCTGTCTCAGAGTTTTCAGTTGATGCTGTGGTGGCTTTTTTCTTACTTTCTGCCACAAAATCTGAGCAGTAGTTAAAATTGGTACAGAGACTTGATTATGTGTTAAAGCCCTGTTTTTAGTTCTACCTTTTTTGGGTTTTAGTGTAGATGCAGTTGTTTTTAGTTGACTGTCCCACCAAGTTTTCTCTTAGCCACTGAGATGGAAGAAACAATATAACACAAGGAGCATCTGCAAGACCTTTAGTTCACAGAGCGCTGGTACACTGAATTAAACAGTAACTAAGCTTTTTTTTCTGCCTGGCTTTCCCCCTGGATTTCCAAGCTGCAGCATCCTTTGATAATCATAATTATCAACAACTTACTGGACACCCATTTATTTTTTTTAAAGAAAAGATTTTGTGGTCAGAGCAATATTCTCTGACTTTCTAGACTAATGTCACTTAAAAAAATTTTTTTTAAAGTGTCTTAAGTCAAATTGTTTTCTCTGAGGCCATAAGAGCATTTGCATAGAACATCTTATTAACAGTTGTATTATTTATTTATTTTTTTCTTTCTCAGAGGGATGAGGAGACCTGCCCAGAGCTTCCACATTCCTGCTCCTGTTCTGAAACCAGTAAAGGGGCTCTGGGACCAGCAGGCCCACCAGTAAGTCTTACCTTGTACAGGCTTAAATATTCCTTAATAATGTTTATAGTGGTCATTTACTGTGTGTCTCATATGTGCTCACCACTGTGCTAACCAGTCACTTAATCCTCTGAGCAAACCAAAGCACAGAGAGATGTTAAGTAACTTGCCTAAAGCACACAGCTTGGAGGAGCTGCTCTTCAAATCCGGGTCTCCACGGTTCCAGCAGGTGATGCTCCTAACCGCTGTGCCAGATTGCCTCTCATATTACTGTATATTCAAAATTCTTCCTTTAAAGTCTTGTGATTTATTTTCAGTGTGAATATTTCAAACATTGGCCCTTTACTGGTACCTGTAAGGTTTATACCCCTCCCTTTGCCCATTCTAAATCAAAATTCCTTTCTCCGAAGGAAGAATTTCAGATATACCGGGAGAAGGACCCGTCTGAGAACGAGGTTCTTCCCTAGTGACTGTAACTTCCTACAGAAAAGGAGGGAGGGAGGGAGAGAGAAAAAAAAGGAGAGAAGGAGGAGGAGGAAAAAAGGGAGGAAGGGGGAGAGAGAGAAAGAAAGCATTTTTGCAAAATATAGAATGTGTATAACAGTACTATCTGGGTCTTTGAATTCACCATGATAAATCTTTGGTCGCCTGTTTCAATGTTCACTTTATGTCTAACCTGCTAAATGGGGATGATCAGTGTTTCTTAGGTAAGTATGACAGCTGGTCTGTGGTTAGAAAATGGCAAATGTATGAAGGCCAAAAGGCAAAGCAAACAAGGAGAAGATGCAGGAGCCAATAGAGAACCCCAGACCTTGCAGGAGGACTCCTCTGGTGCCCGACCAGTCCTGGCACATTGGTGGCTGGGCCGGGTCAGCATGTGTGCAGCAGATAGCCCACGCCGACAGCTGGCTTGAAGCATGAACGTGCACTCCCGGTTGGCACTGCCCCCAACCTAATTTTCCTTCATTGGTGCACATTTCCTGAGGTGAGCAGAAAGGAGGAGAACCTGCCGAATGCTTCTGCAATATATCCCAGGAGTTCCCCCTTTGTCTTTGGCACACGCAACTTTCTCTAAAGCTGCAGATAGAGAACCCAAATGCTTTTTGTCTTTTTTATTTTTTTTTTTAAACAAAAGACTCTTTATCCCAGAGAAGGAAATGTGGAGCAATGATAGAAACATGGAACTTAAATTTTAAGACCAGCCACTGAACGACTGTGAACCATTTTCTCATGTGTAAAATAGCACCCACCTCTTTAAACTGGTCTTGCGAGGAATAGACAAGACAAGACACGTATACACATTCCGTGGGTCCTAATACCTGAGTCAAATGTAAGAACTTATCTTTAGCTTAATCTGGGAATTGAAAACAGATTTATTACGGTGTGCCACTGGCTTTGCTCACCCAAAAGTATGCCTTTGAACTTTATCAAGGTTATCATGCACATGGTTTAGCTTCTTCATTGCACCCACTGAAAGATACTCCATTATGTCAACTCCAATTCACTGACCCGTCACTGCGGAGTTCTTCCCTACGACAGCATTATCCTTTGTCTCTTTGCAAGCATGACTGAATGTCCTTACAACATCGCTTAGAATCAGGGTTTGTTGGAGGATAAGGAAGGTGCATCTTTACCTTCAGGTAGGAGCCCCAGATTGCTTTCTGAGATGGTTGTTGCAATATCCTCTCCCCCAAACTGTTAGAGATCTTGCTCCCCTGCATCTGGCCAGTGTGCTCTGAGGTTGCTAGACTGAGCACCTACCTTATCTGGTGACTGTAAGGCCCTGTGTCATTGTCATTTAAATAGGATATTCCTCTCCTGCCAGTGAGATGAAACAGTTGTTCATGCGTCTCTGAGCCATTTGGCTTTTTCTCATATAAATACCTGTTTATAAACTATGATGGGGTTTGTTCTTTTGTGAAGGTTTTTTTCTCATTGATTTGTACATGGTTATGTGTATTTCGGACACTAAACCTTTATGAATGAGAGAGTTCGCAAATATCTTTTCCTGGTCTGTGGATTGCTCATTGTTGTTTATAGGAATTTCTATTGTCTAGAAATTTTAATTCTAATACAGTCAAATTTAATATTTCTGTGAGCTGTCGTCTTTTATATTTTCCTTTATTCTTTCTTTTATCCATGATTTATTTACAAGTGTCTTCTTAAATTTTGAATCATATGTGCAAATTTTTTGTCTTTTCCTTATTGACGTATTAATTTTCTTGGACTTTGTCATGAAAGATAGTCTGTATGGTACCACTTCTTTGACATTTGCTGATTCTTTGACATTTGCTTTGTGGCCTTGTCTCAAGTGTCACAGATTTTCCATGTAGGCTTTAGAGGAATGTGGGTTCCTAATTGTGGAGTTTGGAGTTGGGAAAACAAACATCTAGTAAATCAATTGTAAATTATGTTGGAGTCTTCTTTATCTTTTAATTACTGAGATAGATGTTTAAATCTTCTATTCCCATTGTCAATTTGTCAAATTCTGTGTCTCATTCTCCATTATATAAAGATTGTGTTATAAATATGCAAAACATTTAGAACAATTATCTTCCTAGTGACTTGCTATGTCAACATTTCTCTTTTGGATTATTTTCCTGGTATAAATTTCCTTCATCCTTTTAATTTTAAGCTTTCCATGTCTTTATATTTTAGGTGTGTCTCTAAAAAGGATCTGCCTAGACTTTTCTAAAATCTGGTTTTACAGTCTTTCTTTTTAGAGTTTAGTCCATTCTGTTGTTTGTGATGATTAACCTATTAGCCTCATATTCTTATATCTATCACATTAATTTTTGCCTTTTAGATGTCCCACTATTTATATGTACATATAGGTATATATGTGTATTGACATACGTATACACACACGGCTTTCTTGATGGAGATTTTATTTATTTATTTGCAGTTTTTGGCTTTTTGCTTTTATTCTCATTCTTTTCATGTGTTCTGCACTAATTTGAAAATTTTACCCTCCCTATCTGTTCTTTTAATAGTTAACCTAGAAATTTTACCAGACATATTTAGCTTGACAAAGTAAAAAGATTCCAAGATTTCTTGGAATTCTTTTCTTTTTGGATCATTTTTTTATAAGTTACCTGCTGTTGCTACCCCATATTTTATTACCTTTTTATCATCACAAATTAGACATTTTATTTTTATTTCTTGTTACAAATTATTGTGTTAAGACATCTGCATATTTGCTCTTTCTTTGCTCACAGTGTCTCCTGGTATCATTTTTATTTTTTTAAATACAAATAATAATTTTTATTAATATTGTAAATTGCTCTCCATGAATTTTGTACCATTTTGCATACATCGGCATTTATTTGTTTGTTGGTTGGTTTGTTTAATTTTTATTTTTTCTAAAGTACACGCTTTAGCTGTTTCTTTCATGGAAGACTATTGGTAGAAAATTTTCAGTTTTTCTTCCTCTGCAAATGCTTTTATTTCCCATGTTATCAGAAGATGATTTTGAAGGTTATTACAGAGATTGCTAATTGCCTCCCATATTGCTTCTTTTTTCATAGTAGAGACCCCTGAGTTTTCCAAGCACATGGCCATTCAGCTAGCGGCTTGGTTTTTTAACATCTATGCGTGTAGGCATGAACTTATGACTAACTTCTGGCCCGTGAGCGAGAACATATATGCTGTCACTCTTGATGTTGTTCTTCAATGAAACCAAATGCCCCGCCTTGACCAATCTCACCTTTCTCAATAGACTAGAAGGGTGGTTGTGTGTTCACGTTGATCCGCAATGCTCACCATGGTATTAGAGTAAGATGGAAGCAACCAAGGTTTCACACGGCCTTACATGGTAAAGCGACTCCACTACACCAGTTACCAACTCAGGTTTTAACATAAGGAAATAAGAAACCTCAGATCTTGCTTGAAATTTTGAGTATTGACCTCACTTCATGCACTCAGGCTACTTTCCAAACTAATGCAGTGGGAGTACAATTCTAGATGAATGATTATGTTCTCTGAGCACTTTGTAGACGCTATTGCACTGTTTTGCAGCTTCCATTGCTGCTATTGGAAGTCACCTGTCAGTCAGATTATCACCCTATGGGAAATTTTATCTCCCTGGTTGGTGTCAAGATCCTTTTGTCTTTAGTGACCTGAAATTTTATTACTGGATGTTTTAGTGTGGATTTTTGATATCGTTGTTTTGCCATTTTGGAAAATTTGGGACTTCATGAATTTGAATGCCAATATTCTCATTAAATTTGGAGTTTCCTAGTAGCTCTCTGAATATTGTCTCTCTCCTATTATCTCTATTATGGTTTTCTGAAACTCCAACTAGAGGTACTTGTAATTTTACTCTCATGTTTCTTAACCTCTTATTTAGTTTCTATTTGTCTCCAGGTTTCATTTTGTGTAATTTCTTCAAATGGATCTCCTCGTGCACTCTATTTTTAGCTATGTTTAATATGCCCTTTAACCTATCCATTGTGTTTGTGATTCTGATTATTATGTTTAGCATATCTAGAAGTTATATTTGGTTTCTTATCAAAACTTCTGGTCATTTGTATAGTCTCTTCTTCTTTTGTAACACTTTCAAAACTTTTTTCTTTACATATATTAAATAAAGTTTATATTCTTTACCTAATAATTTGATAATTTCAGTATCTGCAGTGTACATGGTTCTGATTCCACCATTTGTTTTTCTATGGATTTTACTCATGCTATCATATGTCCATGTATGTTCTGTGATTTTTTTTGGGGGGGGTGTATATTTGAGTTCATATTACTTGAAACTTTATCTCTGGGAACATTTTGAGCCTGTGTTTGAACTATATTTCTCCAGAGAATATTTGTGCCTGCCTTTGGTAAGCTTCTGAGTATACAACCAACTGAAAATCACCTTGAAGGATTGATTGTCTTTGGGGTTTTGCTTGATCCTCACAAGTACTTCGAATTCTAGTCCCTAGATTATATGAGAATCAACTTCTGGGAAATATTTCTTAGGGGAGATGTTTCCTACTCCTCTCAGAGCTAAAGTGAAAACAGCATCTTGGTCATCCACCTGCTACTAGACATTTTTTTTTTTTTACTTTCTAGCTAATTCAGAGTATAGCCTTTCAAGTTCCTCAACTTTAATGAATGTTTCATATTCTACCCTTCCCTCACCTATCATAGGCCCAAGTTCACATTTCACTGCCGTTGTGTGGGCTATAAAATAAGAGCTTTGCAGCAAACCTCAGCCATCTTGCCATCGGCCCCCAGGGCAGTCTCGGCACACATGCCTTTGCTCTATTTTCTTTTTTTTTTTTCTTCTTCATTCCTGGTACTTAAGGATTCAGTTCTTAATTAAAATAATGTTTATTTTATCTTAAACAACATTAATAAGCGTTTTTTAATAGCTGGAGGGGTTTTAAGTCTTTTTCCTTTGCAATACTGATGGAACAAGCTATTAAATATTTACATATGACCCTAAGAGTCAAATTCATAAGGAGAAGAAGAAAACAAAGAACCAAAAGAGAAGGGTTGAGCTCTGACTTGCTGAGAAAGAATGTGTAAAATTGAGGAAAACTGTTGAAATTTTAAACACTTAAAGGATAATAAACTGTTTAAGAAATAGTATCCCAAACAATATGTAATAAACCTTGTCAGATGATTAGCATAGTTGTGGTTATTTTCTCATTCAAGAATTTACACAGCAGTGTTCTGTGCCAGCAAAACTATAACAGGGGTGTAGGGAGACATGAACGATGGAACCATATTCCCTTTGCCTTTCTAATTAAAAGAATGGAATTTTACATCCACAGAAATATGTTAAATTCTTGTCATGTGCTCAGTGATGAGGTTTAAGGATAAGATGGAAAAGAAGTTAAACACATAAAATAGTCCCTAGCTCATAGACATGGTGCCTCTGGCATGAATATCTGTGAGTCACGGTCATTTAAAATGTGCAAACAAAATTGAAGAGTTGTGCCAGACTGGGTATGTTACTTGGGCTGTGCGGGGCTTGCTGCAAGGAACAGAAAATTTGACTAGCACGGTGGTGTAACCCACTAGGACCTAGAGATGGATGGTCTCAAGGGAAATGGGGCAGCTCAACAATGTCAGAAAGGTCCCTGATTGTCCCAGCTTCCCAATTTGCTTTTCTTTGGCTTGTTGCTTCTCGATCACCGTGACTCAAACTGGCTCATATGCCCATTCCTAGCTGCAGAGGAGCCTGGGAAAGCAAATCTCTGTCTCGTTAAGCCTTTAAAGTAGGAGAAATAAAATGGAGAAAGGAGTCAGGAAAAACTCTTTGGTTATCAGCCAACAATGTCTGCCACACCGGGGGGGGGGGAATAGTTGCATGATCTGTAACAATTAAAGATGCAGTTTCCAAATATGTGAAGAATCACTGCGTTTCCAATGGTGGAAGAATGGTTAAACAAACTGTTATGTGTCCATGGTTCAGACAACCATGCAACTCATTAAGTTAGGTCCATATGTTATATCTTGGAAAACATCTCAGAAATATATAAAAAGTGTGATATCACATATGTAATGTACAAACATAACACCCAAAAAACAAATAGTCTAGGTGATATTTTCTATATATATTGACATATATACACATGCATAAAATGCAGTTTTATAATTGTAGTTAAAAAGTCTGAAAGCTAAGCAATCAACTGACATTGAAGGGAAGAGGAACATGGTTAAAAACAAGCTGGAGAAAACCTTAAAGATCATCTGATCCAGCCTTTTCCCAAGTGATACAAGTTGATGGCACACAGAATAATTTTCAGCAGTCACAGACATACCAGGAAATAAATTGGAATCACACAGAAAGCCGTTGCATTTTCAATGGTCTTTTTATGCTTCTCCTCAGTGATAGTCTCATTCTGGTGCGCATATGACACATTCTTAAAACTATTGACCTCCCTTTTTAACAAAGAGCAAACCTGTGGCTCCAGAAGTTCAATAGGAACAAGAATCTAGCTAAATTTCCTAATATTATTTATAGTATATCTTTACAGTTACCTTCTTTTCTTAGCAAGTAATACTTTTTTCCATTTACTGTAGTGGCATAATGTTTTCTTTTAAAATTGACTTATGTGAGTGAAACAGTGAGTCCATTAAAAGATTATACATGTATATTTATACTTAAAAACACAAGAAGTGTGTTTGCAAAGAATACATATACATATATGCATTGATATCATGTGTGTACACATATCAAGATAAAGAAAAATACATTAAATAATAGTGGAGGTGGTGCATAAATATGGCCAAAATCTTGAGGGGAAATGCCAATAACTGAAGTTACAGAAAGACTAATTATACAGTATAATAAAGAAAATTAAATTGTTAACTATTTTCATATGCTTTTTATAGTTAAATAATTTAATCTCAAAATTTTGGTATAAGACATACAATTTTAGATTAGTGGTATAGTATATTATTTGCATTCATTAGTAGCTATAGTCTTATATCACTACATTTAAAAATCCTGTAATTTTTTTTTAAATGTAAAAGAATTTGGCATAGCAAGTTTCTTCAAACAATTAAATCATTATGAGGGAGAGCTGCATCTGAGTGGCAAATTTCCAATAGAGGATCGAGATGAACATATATGATTACACAATGTTTTGGCCTTTATACAAAATAAGAATTACATAACCCATATTATTAAGAACAATAGATGAAATTTACTGCTTTAAGATGCATCTTTGTGCTAATACTTAACATCTGTTTGCCAGGGTGGTCCAGGACTCAGAGGACCAAAGGGCCAACGCGGTGAACAGGGTCCAAAGGTAATGTCTCTCTCTCTCCCTCTCTCTCTCTCTCTTTCTCTCTCTCTCTCTCTCTCAACATAATATAACTTGGAGGTTGAGTACTATTTACATTTTGCAATCTAAAGGTCCTTAACATTTTTATGAAAGTTGTGTCTAACCTTTCCCTTTATTTGTAAAGACTTGTATTTTTTTTCATCAAAAATAATATTTAATAACTTGGTGAAAAAAAATAGTTTCTGGGTCAGGAATAGAGTGTCAGTGTTCTGAATGGTTTAGTCTCCAAGGGAGTTAGTTCTCTTTCTTCCATGTTCTTTTCTTCTTTTATCTACACAAAGATGTGTCTTTGGGGGAGCACTGAATTGCAGGTAATTTCTCAGGTTGTGGATTCCTTCTTCTTTCTTCCCAAAATATATAATAAAACACATGGCTCTGTCTTCCATTCTCACTATCCAAGGCCACCAGGTGTGGTGGTTCAGGCTGTACACTGCACAAAGGCACCAATCAAGAGGACCAAGACTTGCCAAGCCATGTCAAGGCACACGGTCTCCTGCTTTGCAAGAAGGGTTCCCTAGGGATGGCGGGAGCCCAGCCACTAACTGAGGGCAGGCTCCACCTCTGGTTCCTGGTATATCTTCTAACTGGTCTCCAGGCTCCAGTGACTTGATGTTTGAATTGGTTCTTCACACCTGCCCCTTTAAAGTTATACTGGGTCCTATCACACACTTAAAACCTGCAATTATGTGCTTTTTGCCTTGAGAATATAATTCACCCTCCTTGGCATGGGATTCCAGGCCCTTTATAATTTGACTCCCTGCCTCATTTTCATTGTGTTGCTTCTCATGACCTCTCCATGCATCTTGCTTGACTTACTGCCTCAATATGGTTACTTATTAAATTTACATAGTATTTCTTCTTGGAGAGGAGAACATTGCAAGGTTTTGTACTATAAAAGTGGAAACAAGTAAAGCAAGATAGGAGAGGATGTGGGAGAAAAAGAGGTAAATGAAAGAAGGTGGAAGATAATTAATCAGGTACTAGCCAACTCAAAACCCAGACCAGAAGATATCTCCTCTTTGGTTTTTCTGTTTTCTGAGACAGTGACACATTTTCTCAGGCACAGACTTCATGTATCTTACTTGGCTTTGTCTCTTACTGCTACAAGGAATGCCAGTGGTTTGAAAGCTTCTTCTCAGACAATGATACACTGTGTCTTCCTTGATTTTACCCAAGGGCAGTCAGTGCCCATGATCTCCTGTAGATTCTGGCTCCCCGCCCCCAACGTGGTCCTATTATTTCTCTTACATTCACACTGGGTGAGGGTTCTGATCATAAAGCCATATTAGGAGTTCATAGATGCTTGATGATCTCGAAATTTACCCCTTTCCTCTCATAATTCATTTCCACGGGACCGCTACTGATGCGGTTATTTCTGTGTGATGATTTTGATGAATCACAGATGCAAGTATGTAGTGGTTTCAGGGAAAAGTCTTGTTGAACGAAGGATACTCACATGCTCACCAATGTGAACAGTGTAGGAACAGGAGCACTACTTTCCAAATGGAAAGCCCCAATATGTATTGATTTTTTTGTTCTGTGACTTTGTATTTCAGTTGCCACAGATAAATAATAATAATTTAGAAGCTCAAAGCAGCCCTATCTCTGGTCTCTCCTGATCATTTTTGTGTCATACTTTACAGAATAAAATGGGACCACCTACTTTTTGCTCTTGTACTTTAATCTTAATTCCTTAATAATATACAAATGATATATGACTAAATTATTTAAAAATATTAATATTTGTAAATCACCTCCATGTCTCCTCCATCATATTATTAAAAATCTAGCTATCCTTTTGTCTTCTCTTACAACATGTTTCTTATAAGAAGTTTTCATTCAGTGCTCCTCCATTCTCATGTCCAAAATAATTCTTTTTTTGGTACATAAATAGTCACAGCACCTTTATTCACAATTGCAAAAAATTGGAACAATCCAAACGTTTGTCAAAAGTAAAATTCACAAACAATTTTCTGTATATCCATGCAAGTGAATACTACTCAGCAATCAAAAGGAACATTCTACTGAAACATGCCATAGCATGGATGAACCTCAAAAACACTGCCACGTGACAGAAGCAAGACACGGAGTAGCACATCGTGGAAATTTCCATTTGTGTGCGATCAAATCATTCTTAACGCACAGACAACTTCTGTTCTTCTAGGAGTCCTCTAAAATTGCTCTCATGAAAGTCACCAATTACCTCCTTATTACCAAATCCATGGCTGTGGTTTAATGTTTATCTTACCTGTGACCTCTACAGCATTTCACATGACTGTCACCTCTCTATTGGAAATTTTCTCCTCTTTTGGCCTTTCCTATACCACTCCATTTTTATTTTCTTCCTAATTCTTAGGCCTTTTTTATTTTGGAGTCTTAGGCTTCTCTCCTCCTTTCTACCTGATTGTCATCTCATCTCTATCCATTTCCTCTTTCAAGCTATCAACAATATCCTTAATAACTCACCCACACACATGTATTCAACCACTCCAAAATCCATCCCAGCTCAGACCTCTTGTTGGCCCCTGAACTGGACATTGCCACCTGGTTGTCCTCATACACTGAAAACTGGCCAGTGTCAGGCTGCACTCAGTATTTACACCCACTTCACACCATTTGCTCTTTCTTCTGTACTGCTTGTCCCGAGAAATGGTTTCATCGGCCTCACATTGAAGATGATATCCAGGTGCTGGAAGTCTCCATTTATAAAGAATAACTTTCATTGGAACCACAGAAGGAGCGAAGAGGGAAGAAGATGAGGTGGAGGATAAGTGGGTTTCCTGGGTCTAAGCCACATGTTCCAGACGATAGAAGTTAAGAGTTGCTAAAGAGAAAGGAATGTCTGATCCTGAGACAGAAGGGAATTAAATGATGTTGACATTAGGGCAGGTCATTCAGTGGATGAGGAAGAGGCAAAGTGTGATTGCAGGATCCTGAGGTAGGAAACAGGCTAGGTGCAAAGTCATCAGTAAATGCAGGTCTTTGGGGGATGCCCCTGAGGTAGGTAGTTGGCAGTAGTGAAGGTGGAGAGAACCAAGAGGGTGGTCTTGCAGCATTTATGTCTTTTGGATTTGTTATAGAGTGTGGGAGGTCTGGTAACTCCCGTAATTGGCCCAGCGTTCTTATTTATGGAAGCGAAAAATAGGGAGTTGCAGCAACCCCTGTGTGTTTGTTTACTCTTTTGGTTTGCAGATGACGTTTTGCCTGGGAGGTGAATCATCTGAGGTTTGGTGTCTTGTTAGCCCATGAGTGTTTCGTGTGTTAGCAAAAATTATTTTAAGGAGATACATTATAAGTACCCCGAACAGAAATATCTTTGAGGTACCAGAGGGTCTGACTTACTTCTGGGATGACTTTCCTCTCTTGCATTCCAGGGACCAGATGGCCCTCGGGGTGAAACGGGCCCTCCAGGACCTCAGGGTCCCCCTGGACCCCAAGGACCAAGTGGTCTGTCCATTCAAGGAATACCTGTGAGTCTGTGTAAATACTCAGATGGGTTTTATTGTTACCTCTTCTCCATGAGTTACAAAGAATGAACTTTTGTCTTTTGTGCCTTAATAATGAGCCTCATCCCCTATCAACCCCTACAAATAAGAACTGAGAAATAAAAGCAAACATTGAGAGTTCATTTGTTTGCCAATGTTTTATTCAATGACAGGGCCTTTTACAAACATATACAGGCCTTGGCAGTAGGTATATCCATAAGCAATTTGTCCACAAGAAAAAACAAAAAGAACCCCCCAAAAAACAGGACTTGACATGTATTACCCTTTTTCTTGTTTGCCTAAGTCCTTAATGGATGTGATTACAATCTAGAAAGTAACAAATATTATACAAATTTAAGTTATTATGTATTTGTAGTGATTGTGGATACTGAGTCATGAAAGCCTTTGTTTATAATCTTTATCTCAGTGGGCATCAGAGTGCAGTGCACTTAATGTGAGTTTTAGATTATAAGCCGTGTACTTTTTACAGCCCCGTGTCTTTGTAAAAGCTGTTTGTACCATCAAAAACAAATCTAATCCCAGTCACTGATTTTCATTAATCTTACCACAGAGACCAAGATTTAGAAAATAAAACCAATCTCTCTAATAAATATTTGAGGCAAACAGATTCTTTTAAGCCATTTTTTTTTGCAGTCTTTCTGTGCATATGATATGTCTCCCTAGCAAAGAGGTTTTCTTTGCCAGAGTTATTTTCACATTTTAGAAAGCATTAACATGCCAGTGCGTACAGTTACTACTGCTACTAATAAGCATCTGTTGAGGTCTTGCTACCTGCCAGTTTCTATGTTTGCTTTTCCAGTCTTATACATTTCTAGCCAAAGCAAAACAAAATCTATATGGATAATGGCTTTAAAAATCTAAACTATAAATAATATTGACATTTTACTATATGGTCTTAGCCATATCGGAGTGTATGTTTCTGTGTTTAAATGATTCCAGTATGTAAATGCTCGGCTCCCTAGGAATGCTTACAGAAGTGGTAGAGCACATGTGAGAAGTGAAATATGCTGTATTTGGAAGTTAGCGTGAAAGTAATTGAGTGTTGAAAGCATTAGGACAGTCCGTGGAGAGAAGGAGGAGGCTAAGAACTGACCTATGTGAACTTAACCCCATGCGCTTTTGGATATTCAGGGAATGCCAGGAGAAAAAGGAGAGAAAGGAGAGACGGGCCTTCCTGGTCCACAGGTATTGTTTCTGTTTTTTTGTTTCTTGTTTTGTGTTTAGTCTGTTGCTCGCAGCTCCAGAGCTTTGGAACAAAGACAGTAGCTTCTGAAGTCATCTGGAATCTGATCAATAAGTGGTTTCTATCTATAGAACGGTCAGTCTGTGTTCATTTACCCTGAGTCCCCTCTGAGGGTTCCTGATGGTCTCAGGGTGAGAGCCCTGGTGGGGGCCGTTCCTTTCCTGGGAGTAACTTCTGGGTTCTGCATCCTCAGTCCTAAAGGCCTCACCTTTGTGCTCTTTGGTTTGTTTGGAGACGTTGGGCTATTTCAGGGAAGCTGGGGGTGGTGGGGGGTGTAACTCATTTCCCTGATCCTGACTCCTTGTCCTCGCTCTGCCTAGGGTATTCCAGGAGGCGTCGGTTCTCCGGGGCGCGATGGCTCACCAGGCCAGCGGGTAAGGACCCCCAAGGTTGGTTGTTAGTACAGTAGATTTCTCACTAAGTCCCTGTTGGCTTCTGGTAGATGTCTATGCAAGGAAGTCAAACCAGGTACTTTTGTTTGTTAATTTGTTTTCTTTTTTTTCTCTTGTCTACATTCTATCTATCCTACATCTGTTTCCCTTCATGGACATCTTTTGTGTCCACATTACTTTCATCAAAACCTGGGGACGTTCATCAAACCTTCCCAAATTAGCAATACCTCTTTCTGAATGTTTCTGTGACCTAAATACAGTTTGCACTGAATTGTGTGCATTCATTTAGCAGATTTTCTAGCGTTTTTTTCTAATTCTCAAGGCACAAACCTAAAGGAAATCAAGAATCATATGAATTGAAATATAAGTATTATGATGAGCTGCACTATTCTCCATTTATTCAATGTATATTGATTATTTTTTAACCTGTTCAAGTGGCCTGCAATGAAAGAAATGATAAGGATGGTTAGGTGGGGGAAGAGGTAAGTAACGTCTAGTGTTTGTTTAATCACCATGTTCACTGAGCCAGGTTTGAGGTTCTTGTTCTGGCAGAGTTTATAGCTTATTGGGAGGAGGTATAACCAAATGAGGATCTACATTACCTGCTATGGAGTGGGGGTTTAAAGAGCCCCAGTGGAAGCACAGGAAATCAATCACTAAGTCAGACATGGAGGGCTGGGAAAGCTTCCCAGAGAGGCACCACTGAGGCTGAGTCTCAACTGGGGGACGACACGTACGGCGGAGTGAAGGTGAACCAGAGTACCAAGGTGGCCGCTTCCAATAGTGTGTCTAGTTCGGGGTGGCTGGACTCAGAGTGCAATGTGAACGCACACGCATGTGTGTGTACATGCCTGCTCACACAAGCGCACACTCGGGTGTGGAGAAGTCATCAAGCGATGGAGCTGGAGATACAAGTTCACTTAAATCCTCGCTTTTTTGCAGACTAAGGGTCTTGAGCTTTAACAGGAAGGCGATAGGGAGTCACTGCATTTTAAATAAGGGAGGGAGAAGCTGGTCTTCCCCGAACTGTCGCTGATTTAGACATGTGGGCAGCTCCACTGTTCCCCTCAAGACCGAATGACAGGGAGTGGCGTCCCCTGACGGTCCTTTCTAACGAACGACAACACGTTTGGCAGTCAGTGGTATTGCTGGTTCAGCTTACTTACTGGGTTAAGAATCGGTGGGCTGGAAGCCTTGTTTCTCTACTCAACAAGGCCTGCCATTAGCTCAGGGTAGTTCCATCAGTCTAGAATAAGGAGGTTATGTTTTCTATAGGAAAATAGGTGTGGGACTTTAAATTCTTTCCTTGTGTCTGTTTTTATTTTTTAATCAAACTTTCATTTGCTTAAAATCTCAGTTTAGTCTCCGTCTGTCAAGTGGAATTACTCAGGCTACAAAGCATGGCCAGGTGAATGTGTTTAAAGGAAGCATTCTCTGAAAGTGAGATTTATGTAGGTTCCTTGTACGTGGGGAAGGAAGGAGTGTCTAGCAGCATTTATATGTGTTGACAAAGGGCTTATACTGAGGTTCTGTGTGGTTGTACGCCTAGATTTTTTCGTGATTCCTGAAGCTCCGGAAATGGCAATGCTGCTGATTTGGTTCAGTGATTTCCCTGATTTATCTACACATGGTCTCCAGGCTTGGCGGAGATCTCCCCATTCAAACAGATTCGATTAGTGTTGGGATCACTTGGTTTTGGGATCCTTTTTTTTTTTTTAAACCAATATACCAACACCGACTTTTTATAAATATTTTGCTCTTCCTCCAAACATGTCTTCTTTTATAAGATGAAAAGTTTTAGAGCTGGAATAGAGCGATGAGATACCGTCACATGGATTATGTTTTCCCCTCACCTTCAATTTGGATGTAAAACTTTCAGAGCATGTCCAGTTCCTACTTGGAGAAATTCTTGGATGGCAATGAACTTGCTTTGTAAAACTAGTTTTCAGAAGCTACTCATTCTTTATAGGGTTACATTAAAAAAAAAAAAGACTGTGGGGATCCTGTGACAATTGTTTTATTTTATTTTATTTTTTGGGGGGTAGGGGGTAGTTCCCTGGCTAGGAATTGAACCCAGGCTGCAGCATTGAGAGTGCTGAAGCCTAGCCATTACACCACCAGAGAACTCCCCGCTGTGACGATTATTTTAGAAAAGATATTTGAGGTCAATGCTACTCCAGTGTGCAACTCTTGGGGGTGCCACTTGTACAGAGTAACATATAACGGTGGCTCTCCCCACCCCCCGGAATTGTGTAATGTGGCTTCCCTGCTTGAGGGAACAGTCATGAATATATATACCTAATATCTTAGTATCTCATTTAATAACAAATTGAGCACATGTCTCAGTAGAGGACATACTATGTGCCTGCCATGTACTCTGTGCTCAGCTGGGAGAGCTGTGTCCATTGCTGCCTCCATAAGGGAAAGATCTGGAAGAGAAGAGGCTTTCCCTATCTAAAGGAGGTAATTCATCAACCTGGAGGAGATGAAAGGGTAGGATGGTGTTAAGAGCATGATTCTTCCCCTGGGTCAGGAAAATAAATAGGTCTTCCTTTCAGGGTGGCCCGAGACAGAGACCTTCAGGAAGGAAGCAAGGTGGGTAAGAACAGTTCAGTAGGTGGGTCTGCTCTGCTTAGTCAAATACCTGGGGACTTAAGGAAAATAAAGGGTTTAAAACAATTAGGGAGTGATAGCAGGATTGTAAAGTAGGAGGAGGTCCAAGACCCACTTCCGTGGTGGAGGGGACAGGTCTAGGATGTGGAACACCTGCACTGAACGCGGGTCCCTCTGGGACAGCAGAAGTGTCCCGGTCTCTCTGTTCCTGGGCAGTGGCAGAGAGGTTACTGAAAGGACAAACACTGATGATTATTCCTGCTCTGCCGCGGGCCATCCGAAAAGGCAAACCTGCAATCAGAAAGTAATGATGACAGTAACAGCTGCGGCCTAGAGCAGACAGGGAGCAAACACGTGGGTGAGGAGACGTACTGCTGAGATGCCCCAAAGCCACTTTCAGAAAACTGCCCAGCTCAGCTGGACTGCCCAGGGAAATCGGGAAGCAGAAATATTTTGTCTTCTCTTTCACCCTAAGCACTTCAGTGACTTACAGTTCCTGTGCCTTCATTTCTCCCGATCCTGAGTGAGTAAAGCCTTCTGTAGGCACAGAAGGAGGAAGCTGGAATAAATCTACGTGATGACAGCCAGTCCGTGCTTCCCGCTCCTTGGAGAGTCTTAGGGGGCATCTGTAGCAGTGGTGGGCTATTCCTCATTGCACGTTCTTCTTTCTTTTTGATCTTTGTCTTCTCTTATTGACGGTTACCAACTGGCCCATAGAATCATAAGACATCGTACATGTTCCTTATTTCAACCCAGAAAAGAACCCATAGCCCAACGCTAGCACCATCACCTTGACAATTAGCTTAGGGGGAGGTCAGCCCCTCTTTCTTGGAGCCCATGCCAGTTGTCACCCCTCTTAATTTAGTCTGGAAGGAGAGAGAGCTTTGCAAAGAATTTATAAAGAAGATTAAACAACTCCTCTTTAAGCAGGAAACATGCTTTCTGATGTGTCTAGCTTATTCTGGCTTTTCCCAAGGGGAACCTTGGACTCTCAGAGGCAGCTCCTATCCCATCCTGGGGCCGAGGCCATAGCAAGTCCCGCAAACGTGGAACGTCGTTGTGCACATCTCAGCCTCTTGCTGGGAAGGCCGTAGAGCTCTGTGAAGGACCGCACCAATAAAGCACAGGTCAAGTTCAGATTTAACAGCTGGATGCATGTAAGCATTCAGTTCTCGTTCAGGGCCATTCCCACCCACTGCATTCTCATCCTTCTTATGGCGACTCTTACCTCCCTCTTGCCTCCTTCCTTCTCTTCTTTGGGTGTCTGTGACTCCAGGGTCCACCCTGTGATCTTTGATCTCTGTTGTAAGGTGGATTTCTCACCAACTCTCTGTCAAGGATGCCAAATAGAAGCTTTAAAAAATATTTTTATTTTTTAATTCTTAGTGTGGTTATATAAAATGTCAGAGACAAGAAATAAAAATAATACGGAGATATATACAGTAGACTCTCAGTTAACTGGCACCCATGCCAGATAATTGTAGTAGTATTTCTTCTTGTTTTTGTTTTGTTTTGTTTTGTCTTTTGCCAGTTGGTTGAGAGTGCTGGTTGCTTGAGTTCTGGATAGTTCTACTCTATTCCATGGTTCCTGGAAGATAGGAGTTACTCCATGGTACAGAGGGCATTCATTGTTAAATTCCAAGTAGACTTCATTTAAATTGCTTCCTTTCCCCTAGGTTACTGCTCATTGTATCTCCATGCCGTTTCCTTAACTGTAGTCTTTCTTTCTGATCTATAAAAGATGAAATGAAATGCTTTTTTAAAAAATAAAACCTTCTACATATGAATTCTGAGAACTTGTGAGGTTATGAGAAGCAGGATGGCCCAGTGGTGAATATCTGAGACTTAAGAGTGTTTGCCAGACCTGAGTTTGAACCCTAACCATATGACACTGGGCCAGTTACTTAGTATTTCCATCCCTCACTTTCCTCATCTGTGAGGTGGAAAAAATAATATTTGACTCTGTAGAGTCATTTAGGGAATTCATTCATATAAAGAATTTCTATATAAAAATTCAATATTAGCTGATATTAGTACTCACTGTTTTCAGTGTAAACTTAATGAGTCAAAACAGTATAACATTTTATAATTCCTGTACTTGACATGTTATTATAAGATGCCTTAGAAGATTTTAAAGAACTATTTTTTAAAAAGCTCTAAAGGAAAAGCAAATAGTTTATTGTTGGTGTTTAATTTCCTTGGATTCCATATTGAAAGGACACTTGGAACATACCTCCTTTTTATGTGGGTTTGATGACTACAAAGGCCACATTTGTGATGAATGTCCCATTTCATCAAAGTGACTTGGACTTAAAAATGTACTCGAGAAATTTAATTTAAGTCAACTATCTGGATTTAATTTCTAGTATAAGTGTTAAATAGTGATGAGCAATTTATCTAAATAATATTTTGTTAAATACTAAGACTCACGATAGTTAACTCCCAGAAGAGGAAGTGTAACGTACCATCACAAAGCTAGTGAAAAGAACTTGATTTTCTTCTCCGTGGTTCTAGATGGGTTTTCTACAAAACTGCAAGAGAACATTCTCGCAGTCAGCCACAGTGATGACAGTGCATGCAATCGAGATTTGGCAGATGATGTGAATAAAAATAGCAGTAACTACTGTCATTTATTACTGACAAAATGCAGGCGCTTTGCAAATGTTATATTCGCTAATCCTCAGAAGAACCTCGAATGTTAGGCACTGTTACTCCACTTTGCAGATGATGAATTCGAAGCCCAGAAAGTGAAATACCCCACAGCTAGGAAGTGTTGGAAACTGGGATTATAATTGATCTCCTTGACTCTAACATTCTACTTTTTCTTTCCTCAAAATTACCTTCACAAAGATCACTGTGGGGTTTTGTTAATGCAACAAACTCTTCTATGAAGATATTGACTAAGCAGAACTCTATCACCGGAGGTGTCCCACCCATTGTTTGGGCAGTACAAACCCAGTTTGGGTTCCTTTCTTGGTGAAGTGGATGTTGACATTTCACATTTAAAAATATACAAGGGCTGTCTTGAAAAAATCCAGCCATTGTCAATATAATAAGAATGGTTACATGGCTGGATACTTTCTGGACAGCCCTTGTATTTCTTTGGTTACTTTACGCCTTTACTTGAATACAGACACATAGGGGCCCATCTGAGGTGAGAAGCATTACTTAGGGTGTTAGTTTTGTATGGTTACTGGCTATAAAGATACTTCTCTTGGGGCACAGGGTACAGATATGCCTAATATCTGCCACACACTCTGGTGGTGACACTATCCTTCAAGGTCAGGCCAGACATTTTTATACTTGTAAATTATCAGTTCCAAAACTTAAGCAATCAGGTTGTTGTTTTGTGGTTTGTTTGTTTGTTTGTTTAATATACAGATTCCTGGGCTTCAACCTCAGAGATTCAGATATGAACGGTTTTAGGCACGACTTCAGAATGTATAGTTCTAAAAAGCTGAATGATTCTGATTATCAGCTAGGTTTTAGAAACACTGGATAGAATATTGTGTTAGGCCTAGTGTATGTTAAAATCATTTCTTAGGTAGAATATTGCTGGTGTTTTTTTGTTTTAATTCACTGAGGTCATTACTGCAGGTTACTAAAAATAAAGGTTTATATTTATACATATACATTTGAATTATACATGTACAATGTATACATATATGTACATATTAAAATAGACTATTGTTATATAGAATATAGAAATATATGTATGCATATAATACATATGTGTATGTATATAATATATACACACATTTACACACACACATAAATTTGTGTTTGGGCGTGTATCGTTGAAAATGCCCCAGTGCGACTCAATGTGGTATCACACTTACGGACTGACCTTGGATCTCTAGCCTTGACCGGTGTTTACAGAATCTGTGGCTTTTTGCTACTTGGCCTCTTAATCTGGTGGTTGATCTTAATCCTTTGCTGCTGCAAGTAGCAGCCTTATTTCTTATGGCTGACTGCCACACTGGTCTATCCACTGTGGCTCACAGCAGTCTGGAGTCATGCCACAGGGTTGAAATTGTGCATAAGGCATTTCTATAAGTACAGTAGACTCTCAGTTAACTGGCATCCCTGCTGGGTAAGTGTAGTATTAGTTCTTCGAGTTTTTCTGCTGGTTGCTTGAGGATGCCAGTTGCTTAAGTTCTGGTTAACGGAGAGTGTACTGTATTTCTCTAGCCCTCACTGCTTGAAATTGGTCTATTTCAAAAGCTCATCAGATGCCAGCTGCTCACATACCCTTACTATACCCAAGAGTGTAGCATCAGTCAAGGGACCTTAACAATTGCTGTTCCAGAATCTTCTGGTTAGTTTGCACAGCCCACCATTATAGGCTTCAAAGAAGGCATGGATGGTGAATATCATAGTTGAGTCACTAATTCTGAGTGTTATTTCTAGTAGCTACATAAATATAAGTATTCTAGCTTCTGACTTTAGTGTCCATATGTGAGTACATCAGTTTCATCCTTTTGACCCACCATTGGCATACTCCCTAAAAACGACAAACGTTTTAAGAGCCTACAAAAAAATACTTATGAAAAAGGGCATATATAAATATATATTTGCTCTAGAGTATGGAAAAGACAACTGAAAATGGAAATTAATCTTTAATTAAATATCTGTAAAATGGCATGCCTTACCAACTTTAGCCATAGTTAAATTTAGTATTTGTTTCACAATTAGTGATTTTTGAAAGCAAGTTTTAGGTTAGATTTCCTCTCGCCGGTAAATTAGAGCCAACTATAACTTACTAATTTGCTTCTAGCCAAGTGTTTTCAAAAACAAATTATAAAAATCTTTTCAAGTTTTTATAGCAAAAAAATATTTTTAATGTGGGTTGTGGGTACATATTAATGTTTTGAGGTGGTAATCCCAAAAAGGAAAAATGCCTAGAGCTACTCATGTTATAAAACATGCCTGTTTGTGGGTGGCTCATTTCATGCACTTTAAAAAATATATTGGCCGGCTCAAGTGAATTCCCACATTACACTTATCATGTAATCTTCTATTCCCAAATATTCATTCTTCATTGCTTAATTAAGGGTTTCTGCTTTTTATGAGGGCACTCAATCCACAAACACACGTCTTTTCAGATTAGCTTCCTGATATAAAATGGATAATTTGCAGATGCAGAAATGCTTTGGGAAATGCAAACACATTTTTAGCTGATAGGGTTGAAGACCATTCAGTGACCTTTGCTTAAAGTTAAACTGAATCACGAAGCTAAAATTTGCCAATTATTTTGCCCTGTAAAATGCAGACATTTTACCAAGATATTCTCTCTTCCAATTTTATGGCTTTTATGTAAAGAAATCACAAAACGGTTGCTGCTGGTGACCCTGAGATGAGGAGACGAGGGAAGGACCCTGAGCCCTGCCTAAGGGCTGAGTGGCTGTCCAGGATGGGCTGTAACATGAGTACTTGGGTGGGGAGACTATGCAATGGGCCAACCATCCTGCATCCTGCAACTTAAACACCCCCTCTCCTGTGAAGCCATCCTGGTGTCCCTATGCCTAGATTAGGTGTTCTTCCTGTATGTCCCCATGGAACTCTGTAGGCCAGCAGTGTCCAACCTTTTGGCTTCCATGGGCCACATTGGAAGAAGAGTTGTCTTGGGTCACTCAATAAATACACTAACACGAACCACAGCTGATGAGCTCTTTTTAAAAGGTCTCAAAAAAATTCTCATAATGTTTTAAAAAAAGTTTACGAGGTTGTGTTAGCTGCATTCAAAGCCATCCTGGGCCGCAGGTTGGACATGCCTGCTCTAGGCCATCATCATAGCATATTGTCAGGTTTTTTTCTATTGTTGACTTTTCTCAACAATGTAAACTCCTGCAAAAGAGACAGTCTTATTCATCATTGTCTACTTAAACCTCCAGAGTGCCCAGCACATAGGAGTTCTGCAAATATTTTTTAATAATGTGACAAATATGACACAACTAAAAATCTTTTGAAGGTAAATTCACTAGCGTAATTCAACAATTAAAAAATAAAACTATTTGCATCAGGTATGTTCAACCCGTGGCCCAGGATGGCTTTGAATGCAGCCCAACATAAATTCTTAAACACTATGAGATTTTTTTTTTTGTGAACTTTGTTTTTTTAGCTCATCAGCAGTCATTAGTGTTAGTGTATTTTATGTGTAGCCCAAGACAGTTCTTCCAATGTGGCCCAGGGAAGCCTGCCTGTACATTTTCGGACTAATTATAGCTGATATTAGTATTTATTTATTCGACATGAGACTCAGAACACTTCTTTTAGGAGCCTTCATTTTATTCAAATTGAACATTTTGTTAGTGCCAAACTTCATGCCAGCAATGTGCTAGGAAGGAGTTAGCAATGGAACAACGATTCAAACATCATTTCTACCATCAAAAAAAAAAAAGAAAAGACAAAAAAGACATCTCAGCTTTCAAGGATGCTCTTTAGGTAGGAGAACGTAGAATGCGGACACATCTAGGCTTGTCTTTGGAAGTGATCACACTAAAGCACCAGCCAAATTTAGCTCCTATGCAAGAAGAACATTTCCTCATCTTCCGTTCCAGATGATACACATGTGGGGTCCATAAATCAAGTGAATTCAGAACTGTTCACCAGAGTATCTTTTTGGTCCCACCATGCAGGACAGTACTGACAGATCATAGCTTTTAAAAACTTCTTCCAAATGATTGCAAAAGGGGAGTAAATGTGTCATTTCCAGCTGATCTTCCTCTAAGAAAACATGCGATGGCTCGTCTCCGTCTGTGAATAAAATTGTCCCCACTTGTTTCTGAGGTATTTACCCACCTCTGGACGCAGCCTGGGAAAAAGTCACAGGAGACTTCCTGCAGCGGTGCCCCAGTTTTGACTTGGGGCAGTTGAGTACACCAGGTTGGACATGCCTGCCCTAGGCCATCATCACAGCCTATGTTGGGTTTGTTTCTATCGTTGACTTTTCTCAACAATGTAAACACCTGCAAAAGAGACTGTCTTTGTCTACCCCAAAACCTCCAGAGGGCCCAGCACAGAGGAGCTCTGCAAATACTTTTTAATAATGTGACAAATAGGAGGCTTACAACTAAAAAATACCTTTCGAAAGTAAATTTACTGGCATAATTCAAATAAAACTGTTTACATCAGACATGTCCAGCCTGTGGCCCAGGATGGCTTTGACTGTGGGAAATGTTTGCCATGTGTGGGCTTCATGTGGCCACACGCTCCCTTCCCGTCCAGGGCCAGAAGGGTTTTAAGGCAGGAAGCAAACATGGCCCTTTTAAGTATGTCTCCATAAATGACTGAACACATGTGCCGAGTCCATTTGTTTCCTCTGTGAACTTCACCTAGGAAGTGAAAGTAGATTTAAAAAAAAAAAAAAAATCCCCCCCCCCTTTTTTTATGGTAAGGTCTCCTACCCTCTTAGTCCCAAGTTTTCTCACTTTGTAATGTAAGGGAGTTAGGCTGGAGGAGTACTGCAGTCCTGTTTATCTCTCAAATGTTCTAATGTTTTATAACATTCTTTTTCCTGGACATGGTCTATGTAACTCCATGTAAAATGATTTCTTTTAACTTCTGTCAGTACTAATTTTTTGTTATCTAGGTAGCAGATCCAAGGAAGGGTGTGTGTGTGTGTGTGTGTGTGTGTGTGTGTGTGTGTGTGTGTGACAAATCAAAGTGAAGGAACAGAAGTAGTGGTGAAAAAAGAAACCACTAGCTTGCATACTAGTATTAGAATAGCTACTGTAACAAACAACCCCAAAATCTCAACCCTAAATTAAAACGATTTAATGGAATAGAATAAAAATAAAGTGAAATTTAGAAAGTCTATCATTTGGTCACGGTCCATTGTGGTCAACAGCCTAGGTAAAAAGGTAGGGAGGCCTGATCTCTGTTCTGTGTCATCATTTAGGGACCGACTCAGGGTCTCCCCATCTTGGGACACTCTCATCTTCAACACGTGGTTGCTACAAAAAAGGGAGTAGAGGGTGAAGGATTTCCCCTGGGGGATTTTTATGAACTAGAACTGGAACTGGCCCCCTTCCCATTGGCCCGAATTCAGCCCTAGGGCTCCAACGTAATTGCTGGAACGGGAGCAGGGGAGTATGTAGCCTGACAGTGTGCCCGGGCAGAGCAGGAGAACCACGGCTCTTGCTGAGCTACAGAATTCTCTTCCTTATCTGTTAGGACTCGCTCACATTCGAGCTTGAGAGCACAGTGAAAGGGTCTCGCTGGCCAGTGTTCTCCCTGCGTTCTCATCCGACCCCCTTTTCCTTCTGCCTCTCGTACCCACCCTCCCAACCCACATGCTGCCTCCTTTTGTCCAGCCTCTTCACACTCTCTTTTATTTGGTGCCTTGAAATAGGAAGAGACCCTGTGAGCATGTGTGTGGAGCCCTAAGGAAGTGTGTTTTCATGTGAAGTGAGTTGGAAGTCATGCTCACTAGAAAAGTGGCCAGAATTTTATTTTATTTTATTTTATTTTCTTCTTTTTTTCAATTCATTTTTATTGTTAGACTTATTGGGGTGACATCTGTTAGCAAGGATTACACAGGTTTCAGGCATACAATTCCACAGTGCATTGCCAGAATTTTAGAAAGAGAATTGGGAGAGGCCAGCAAGGAGTCTGCGACAGGTTGGTTCGAGTGGGTGCAGGATGGGCACGGACCACTCGAATAGGAAACCAGTCACAAGATGGAAGATCCGTCTCCCCATGTAGTACGAGGTGATATTTTGAACAGAATTTTATGAACCGATGATAGGATTTAGATTGAAGATTCTCTCTCACGTTTTTAACTGCGTTGGGAAGACCAGCCCCCACAATTAAGGATTGTAACCATTTAAGAATAAGTCATTCCAGCTGTCACATATTTTTAACACTCACTTAAAAATAACACATACACAATCAGGCAGAAAGATATTTTTATGAAGAACAGCATTTCCTTTCTGCTTTATAAACTCTTCCAACATGGAATGGAAAACCAATATGTACCCAACTGTAAGGCTGTGATGACATACATCCAGCAAACCTGCCCAGCAGTATCATTACAGCCCGAAGTGTCCCCCACCCCACACTCTCCTCCAGGCTACTCACCAAGAGTCACAGAATTTCAAGTCCTATAACCCTCCCAATTTGTAGCATAGCTTCCTGTGATAGGGATCCCCTCCCCCAAACTCTTTTAGGTCATGAGAAACACAAATCCATCATAGTTTCTGGTCATTCATTACCAAACATGAATCTCCTTCCTCCTTTGGTGTGCTTAGTTTAATAAAAACACTTTCTGGAACCAAGTTTCTGCTTAAGTTTGGGTAGCCTGTTTCTTACACCTGAAATTCTTACACCGGACGGTTTCATAGAGCCAGTAGACACAGAAGTCTTGCCAAGAACAATTCCCACGAAGAGTTCCAAAGCAGTGGATCCCTGGAAGTTCAGAGCAAGTGACAGGACTTGGCCCCCGAATGTTAAATGGGATGAGGGACACCTATCCTGAAAGCCATATAACACAACTGTGTGGTTGACACTCTATGTGTTTTTTATTCCCCAGGGTTTTCCTGGAAAGGATGGGTCCTCTGGCCCTCCAGGACCACCAGGGCCAATTGTAAGTATTTCCAGAAACTACTGCGGTATATTCTGCTTTAAAGCATTTTGTTTCTTTTGAGAAGTTTCCTTTTGCCAGACCTCTCACCTCGGCCACCATCTGTGCTGCGGCATAACAACTCACCCTTTGGTACAAAGCCCTTCCTAAAACCACCTTTAAAAGTAATACATCCGTGTGGCTTGATCATTCTGTCGCTGAGCCATTTTGCTATAATATCATTTGCATTGATAAAGTTTTTATTAGACACAAATAAGGCTTGAATTTGAAAGAACTATACCTATCTGGGAGCATGATAACTTCTCAACAACAACAAAAATGTATTCCCTATTTATTTGGTAGTTGGGACCAGGAATAAGCAGTGATTCCTGAAGTCTTGGTGTTGAGGGAGACAGACTCGATCCCTGTGCGGGTGTGGTGTTCCTCCTGCTTGAGAGCTGGTTGTCTTCCATGAAAATGAGGGCATCCTCACCTTTTCCTGCCTCTCCATTAGGGCATTCCCGGAGCTCCTGGAGTCCCAGGGATCACAGGAAGTGCGGGACCCCAAGGCGCCCTGGGACCACCGGTAAGTATGCAGCAGTGACCAGTCAGGGTGGTCGGGCAGTCACCCCATTAGTTGATTTGTGTTTAAATTTATCAGCACCTCTGTTGGTCAGAAATGTTTATTCAGTCTTGGACGCTGTGGGAATCCATAAAGAAGAACAAAGAAGCTCCCAGGATAAAGATTAGGATCAGACCATGGATATGTCATGGCTAAAGACAGATGGTCCCAGCAGGGAGTAGTCAGCTACGCTTCTGCTTGTGTATGTTTCCCTTGTTTGTTATTCTGCATTTGGCTAAGTAAACTCAGTGCCGTCTTTACAGGGATTGGGTACAATAGCTGTGTGTTCATGAGACCCGTCTCCGGGGTGAAAAAAAAAATACAAGCCTTGAGAAAGTCAAGGGTTAGCGAGTTTGGAAATAGGTTTTTCTTATCTAAATTCTACAAGAAAGACAGAATTTCCTATGAAATCACACTCACACATAAGGAATCAGTGTTGTTTAAATACCAGCACAGGGATTGGAACTAATTACCTCCCACTTCGTGCTTCTAATCTCTTCAATTGGTATTTAAATGTGATGAATGGGTAGGGAGGGGGGAGGATGGGGGAGGGGCAGATAAGTGAGCACCTCTGGGCCTGTTTCATCTGTAAAACAAGGCAGTTCTGTTGCTTGGCCTCCAACGCCACATTTGGCATCTTCTGTGACTCACAAGTTTTTCTTTCTAGCTGCAGGTATTAGTCAGCATTCTAATATCATCTGTGATGTACTAAATCGGTATCTGCAAACTAAAGTATTCGAGGCATATAAATGTCTGTACTACTGCAAACATGCTAAGAACTTGTGGGCCGGTGAAAACTGAAGGGTGAATGTGGAAGAGGTCACTGAATTATTATAGATTTCTCTTGCTGCTGTGACCAATCTCAGTGGCTTAAAACAACACACACGTGTTATCTTAAAGTTCTGTAGGTTTAAAGTCCGATACTTGTCTCACTGGGTTAAAATCAAGGCGTCGGCATTTCCTCTCTGGGGGTTCTAGGGAGCAATCTACTTCCTTACCCTTTCTAGCTCCTGAGGACCCCCAGCATTCCTTGACTCATGGCCCACCTCCCCCTTCAAACCCAGTGAAATTACACCTCCCTAAGCATTCTTCCTGCCCCATCTCCCTCTGACACAGCCCAGAAAAGTTCTTAGCTTTAAGCACCTATGCGGTTACATTTGGGCCACCAGATAGCCCTAGGTAATCTTCCTGTATAACCTCACGATCCTTAACTAAGAATTTGCTAAGTCCCATTTGTCACGTAAACTGATATATTCACTGAGTCTGGGGTTAGGGCGTGAACACTTTTGGAAGGCCTTTCTCTGCCCACCCCGGTGAGCAAGGCGTTAACAGAAGCGTTGATTCTCATTCCAAAAGACACCTCTCTCCCTCTAGCTACCCAGTCATGTTACTCTTAATTTTTGAAACTCATTTCAATAAAGTTGTTTTATCCTCAGAGTCCTTTTTCAAGCTACAGTTCACATGACACATGTGCAGATGCACAAACATACAATATAAAACATGTCTCCAGATTTCTGCAAATACATCCTAATTTGGACACCCACATAAATGCCCTCCTTAGCAGTCACATACTTATTCCAAATACATTGTCATTGTTTAAAACACTTTTAGATCTCTTCTTTTCAAATCAAGCAAACAATGGGTCACAGAAAAAAACTGATTGCTTGATCTTCACACATTTTTTTTATTCAAAATAATGTTACCAAGTATGGTCATACACATGAAAACATACACTGACAATCACACTTGTGATTGGGCACATTGAAGCATGCATGCACACACATGCATGCATGTGTGTGTGTGATCACACAGATACACAGACACACACACACACATACATTCCTGTCTCCACCATCCTTTCACTGAAAACTTATCTCCTCATTTGATTCTAGGCTATTTCTCACCAGAGAAGAAGATTAGAAAGTATTATCTCTGCTACCAGGCTTTAGTCCACTTCCCTAAATGTGCTCCGGGAATGAGAATTCCAGGATATGTCAGCAGGGCTCAGTGAGCAAGCGCTTCTGGTTAAAGAAGTATCAGACATTGTGTGTTAAATCTGTTTCTCTGAAAGATGTAAGAAATTTTAGGACCTCAAAGGCTTTTGAGGCGTCCTTGAAACAAGGCAAAACCCAAAACAAAACAAAATGATTTGGTTAAACAGTAAACAAATGTATTTGTGCATGAGGTGGTCTTGTTGCACTCTTAGTGACATCTCCTAGAACTAATTTGCCTTAGTCCAAGCTGGGTTGGTCCTGAGCCAGGAAGGTCGGGATAAGAAAGCAGAACAGGCTCTGGGGACCTTGGACAAGGATGATGGGGTATACCAGGGATAGAGTGAGGCACAGACTACGTTAGGGAAAGAGAACCCTGCCCTGCTTATCCACCTGGCCTTTTTTAACTCTAGAACTGACTCTAAATAAGGAGAATGCAGAAACACCAATAAACTTTTTTTTCAGAAATAAAACACTTTCTCATAATACAGTAGGCTCTTGGTTAACCAGCACCCATGGGGATTGGTAGATGCTAGATAAATGTAAGTCGACTCTCAGTTAACCGGCACACGTGCCAGATAAAGGTAGCGTTATTTCTTTAATTTTTTTTTTTTGCCAATTGTTTGAGAGTGACAGTTGCTTGAGTTCCAGTTAACAGAGAGTCTACTGTATTATCTTCGATTGTTATAAACCAACAGAAAAGGGCCCTTGATCAAGGCCTTTTCATCAGAGACAAGCAACCACTTTGTCTGGTTTCACAGACACTGGGTGGGGATGCCTCATGAGGCTTTGGGGGGATCCTCTCAAAAGCCAGTTTTTCTCTGAACTGCCCAGCCCAGACTTTTCCCTATGTTTTGGGCCCCAAGTCACCAGATGCCTGCTGGCTGCCAGGCTGGCGTGACTATTACAGTAAAGCAAGGCTCAGTGTCCAGGTGTTAGGGCCTTGATTGTTTTCCCATGAATGTCTGTCTAGGAAGGCAGGAGGGAAAGCAACCAAGACAGACGGGCTGCCCCACTGAAAATAACACGGCGTTTCCTGCGGCCGGTGCCAGGTACACCCGCTGCCCTGCACGCCGCTTTCAGCCGCCGCTTGGCCAGGCAGAGCGCGCACTGCTGTGGTCAGCTTTCCCACCTGAGGCTTTAAGCATGGGCTAAGCCATAGTGCCCCCCTGTGGGGGACCAGCTCATGATGGACCACGTGGAAGGCACCAGTGTAGGTTTGAAACCAGTATAGGTAGCGGCCGGTGCTACATCATTTAAAGAACACTGTGTTGCAAGTCAGGACACCCGGGTTCTAGATGTGGCCCTGACGTGACTTTAACGAGTTGTGTGAGCCTCATCACCTAAGCAATTTATCTAGCCTCTCAGGACATCAGTTTCCCTAATTCATTTAAAAATATTTCCTGAGTAGCCACACTATGTACAAGATAGACAAGGGAGAGGGGTTCCGAGGGCACAAAAGATGACCAAGATATTTTTCCGCACTCAGGACAATCTAGCAAGCATGATGTCCTTTTATATAAGTAGGTATAATAAGAGGCAGAAAGAGAGAAATGCCTTCAGGGAAAGACAAGGGAGTTGCTATGAAAGAAAGGTCCAGTGAGAGACAGAGAGACGGACAGAGACAGAGAGATGGACAGAGACAGTCACGTGGGGGGACAGCCCCTGAGCTGAGGGGCAGGGGGAACTGTGCCTGGAGGAGGTGCAACTTAGTGGGATCCTGCAGGATGAGTGCGATTCCCCCCCACAAACATGGGGCAAACCTCGGGCACACACGGGGCACCCCCTGTCTTTTGTACATTTGAATAGTTTTCCACGCTCTCGCTTCGCCACCACGGCCACCTTTGATTTCAAGCCTTCCCTCGCCCTTTCTCGCCAAGATTTTCACAAGAGACTCACTGGCCCTCTAGCCTCTGCTGTAGCCCTGGCCTGGTCCAGTCTGTCCCCCGGCTGCCAGAAGCTCTTTGTAGTACAATCGGATATGTCATCCCCTGGCTTGAATCTCCTCACTGGCTCCTTGTCACCAGAGGATGGGTTCCAAATACGCAGCCTTCACGATGGGCCCTTACTGTCCCTTCCAACTTGATCTCGTATCACCCTTCACGTGGACTTGAGTCATGCCCGTTATTGAAAGCCCCTCCAATATACCAGTGTTCCATAGTTTCATAATTTCTTCTTCCCCTCCCGTCCCCCCATTTTGAGATGCTCTCCCACCTGTCTGGGCTGCATTCTCCTCCTCTCTACCTGGTGAGCTCCTGGAGATTCTCTCTTTAAAATTGTGCACTTCCTGGGTGAGACCACGATGGTCAACCTACCGACATCTCGAATTTAGCCCAGTGAGACTAGGCTGACGATAGGGACCATTTGAAAAGATACAGGACCATTGTTTTCTGTCCCCTTTAACATGGGACATCCGGTCAGCCTAGGCCACCATCTCCTCCTCGGGCTGAAGTACTTCAACAGTCAGTGTCCATCTCTTCACTGAAATGATAGTCCCTTGGGCAGAGATTTTATCATGCTCAGGTTTTCATTCCTAGACCCCAGCTCAGTATCACAGAGGGTACTTAATAAGTATTTGTTAAAAGAAAAAAGAACGAGGGTATGTTCAGGCTCCAGGTGGGATGACGTTCAGGTGAGTATGAGACAATCATCCTTAGCAGGTTGTGGGTCAGACCACGGAAGACCTATAGAGCCGAGCTGGGGTGTTTTGATTTTAGTTAACAGTCATCTTTAATATGTGGGACTTGGACCATGAAATTATTCCTCTTCCCTTCAGCACTGAAATTCTGTGAATCTTATGAATGTAGCTACTGTATTTTCTTTTCTTTACATTTCAAGTGTTCCTGAAATTAAAGGAAAATGTGCCACTGATTTCTGGCCTACACCTGCAGGGAAGATGTATTTCCCCTGAGAGCATACTTTTGTGGACTGATGGGCCTTCATTCGCTCAGGAATTTTTATTTTGTTTTTGTTTTCTTTTGCAAAATTCAAAGGAAGGATGTCAGAGAAGTTGGACTAAAACGAACTTCCTGCCATACAGATTATTTCACTAACTGCATCATTCACTGAGACTGCTTGGTTCTGGCCCATAGCCACTTAATAACCAGCATCGTGAGGCTGAGATTGAAGAAGTTCAGGCCCAATTAAACACAGTCATCCTTATAAACCAGAAGGTGCCAACAGCTGGTGCTGCCTATTTACCTTATCACTCAGGTTTTCACAGTAATTTCTCGTTCTAAGTTTGAAACATTTCAGACAAGCCCGTTTGATCAATGACAGCTAGCAATGGCAGTGTCAAATAGTGTACTGGTTCAGAAATAAAAATACTCAAGATAAAATGGATTTTAAGAAATGACTCAAGTTGAAACCCCATTCTGAATCACTAGAGTGAAGTCGGGGGAAAATGTGTGTTTGCTTTTTTATTGTTATTTAATGAGTGAAAATATTATCGTCACTGAAATAGAAGTGATCGGCTAGCGAGTTTGTTGAGCAGTGTTCTGTGTACTGGGGGGGAACTCATCAACTTGGGAGCCCACGGATGGGGTTCAGGCCCTCAGCTTTTCTATTCTCTTCTTGTGGACCTTGGGCAAGCTATTTAACCTGTCAGTGCTTTACTTGCCTTGTGTGTAAAATGGAACTAGTATCTCATAGCGTTCTAAAAAAATAAAAGTTTATCTTCGAAGAATTGTATAAGGATTAAGTGATTTCATCTTATAGGGCTGTTAACAGGGTTAAATGAGTTAATACACGGAGAACAGTGCTTGGGCCATGGTGAAAGCCATGTACCATATTTTTTTGTGTATACTGCACACCCTCCTATGTGTAACGCGCACCCACGTTTTGGCCCAATCTTTCAAGGGGAAAAAAATCTTTCATTTTAATTTTTTAATTCAAATTTTTATTTATTTATATTTAGGTGCTTGGTTTTTGTATTATAAAGGAATTTTAGCATTTATTTTTCTAACATATTATGGTATAAGGAATTTTATGTAACCAATAATTACAAACCACAAGAATGCATTTTACAATTAAAAAAAAAAGATGATCATATTCCAGAGTATTATTTTACATATGGATTTCATTATTGATTTCTAGAGTTACACTTTTAGCTCATTGGCATAAATATAATAATTATAAACATTTATATAGATACAGAATAATACACCCCATATTATGCACATCCTTATTTTTCCCTCACAAGTTTGAGCAAAAATGTACACATTATACACAGCAAAATACAGTAAGTATCAACTTCTAGTATTTGGTTTCTTACTACATTAAAAATGAGCAATATTTACTTATTTTTGTTTGCTGGGTTTTGTTTTGCTTTTACTTCTACTGCTTGGAAAGCTGGTTCCATCAGGGATTTATCATGCGGTGACATAGTAACTCTTTTCTCCAGTTAGACATTCCAGAGGACATTACTTCATCTTTAGGGACTTGTCCATTTATGAAGCCTAAGAAATGAGGGAAGAAGACATAGCCGGTACATTTATTTCCCGAAAGGATTTAGGGATGGGGGTGGGGTTGCCTTGAAATCTTACCTTTGCAAGTAGCTCTTATAATGAAAGTGGAGTACTTTTCAATAGAATCGACTCTTTTTCTAAAAATCTAGATGCCCAATGCTTGAATATGTCTTAAATATTTTTCTTTTTTTCAAACCAAGCATTTAAAATAAAGCACAAATCAGCCTGTCATTCATGTTTGAAGTGAAATTCAGCATCCATCCATCCATCCATTCATTCATTCAGTTAACACATATTTTTGAGCACCTCACATTTTCCAAACATAGTCCTAGGAACTGGGGATACACAAGTTCATACATTTGGCAGACTGCCTTACTGAACTTGTATGCCGAGAGAAGTAACAAACAGTGAGGATCTGCTTTCTTTGTAGAGGCTGAAATACTTCTTACAAGCCCAGCTTTGGTATTTTTTCATTAATTTTTGTTCCTTCTGTTACTTCGTTCCAAATAATGACTGCATTATGAGATACTAGCCTGTTAGCCTTGTAAAGGACCCTAGAGACCATTTAATTTCATGGTCTCATCTTACAAAGACACTCAGAGTTTGAGTTGCTTGCAGATCCCAAGTCTTAGATCTTTTTACCCCAAATATTAGTATAAAAATTTTCAAACACATACAAAATTGAAAAAATTTAGAGTAAACACTCATATATATGCCTGACACTAGGATTCTACTATTATGTGTATATGAGTGTGTGAATATTTTTTAATAAAGTTCTCTTGGACTTTGTTGATTATTAATCTCATGTGTAATATTGAAAAATTATCTCACAACATACTAAAGGGTAGATTTATACTTCTAGTTGAAGTCAGTTAATATTTTCTTTTAATTTTATTAACAAGACAAAAGGAAACTCAAGGCCAGAGGAAGAAGACAACAGTCCTAGATTTATAATAAATATTTCAATTTAATATTGAACTTAATTGTATGTTTGAATGACTCTTTTATGCAAGAAACAAGCTAGGCAGTTCTGGAAACCTAAAGTAAGGTAAGTTACGGTTTCCAGTTTTAGAGATTTTACCATGTACTGAGGGAGAAGAGAAATCTGTGCATCGCATTGACTTATCATTAAATATATACAAAAATAAAAATTTAGTGTGAACTGGTGCGCTAAGTACTGCATTAGAATATTTCTACTGTTGTTTTTAATTTATAAGATTTACACTTAATACTTTCCTCACATTCCACATTTTCATGCACTGAGTTGACCAGGTCTATGGGAATGAAAAATTGTAATTTTGGGGAGTAGGAGATAGGCAGCTTATGGCTAAATAACCAAAGACTTTGAATCCGAGGGCCTTGAGTTTGTCACGTGGATGTCTAAGAATCCCTGAGTGATCCTGGGTAGAGGAAGAGCTGCCGTCAGTCAGGAGTCACTGCGCTTTCTAAGTTGTAGGCTGGTGGTATCGAAGAAAGATGAAACCAGTGGTTGTGTGGGGCTGACCTTGAAAGGTCTTCAGTTAGTTAGGGAGGTTGGTTAGAAGGAAGCTGCAGGTGTCCTAGTGGGGGATGGTGAGGATAGCACCTGGGGGATGGCCTAGAAGGGATGGGTGGAAGAGGAATTGCAGTGCAAAAAGTGTGTGTGTGTGTGTGTGTGTGTGGAATAGACATGTGAGGGGCAAAGGAAGGGAGGAGAAAAGATAGAAGCGGAGGTGGGCTGCAGCGGCTGTACCTGCATGGTGGAGGAAATGATGATGAGTCATCACGCTGCCTTCAGTGGTAACACATCTGCAGCTTGAAATCAGCTACTGTAGAAGTAGTCACACAGCCAGTAGCAGCAAACACCACGAGTCAGGGCATGCTACTTTTCCACAGAGCCAGTTTACCTGCCCACCATGGGGTGAGCCCAGAATTTTGAGTTTAGGTGACTGTTAACTACATCGAGGTTTTGGCGAAGATACTGAGTTTGGTTTGGGACCTGTTGAGATGGTAGTAACCAGCGGTTCCCCCTATACACGCCATCCACTATCCTTTTGGTAGAGACTATCGAAATGTGGTAAATGTTATTATTACACTGCCTGGGAGTTGAAACAAAAAGATGAAATTCTTCTGAAGACATATGTTTTGCATTACAAGTGTGATTTCATTGCAGAAACATTGGAAACGCCATTGTTTTCCTCAGTAAAAGATTTATGGTAATGGTAAAGCTTCTTATGGCCTAAAGAGTAGCTAAGCCACAAAACAAAATAATAATTCCCCCGAGACCTCATGTTAGAAGGCACTCCCATGATCAGAAGGGAAGCGTCGTGTGCTGTCACTCTGGACGGAAGGCCACGTGAAGCCGTAGGGTTTCACGGACCTCATCTGCTACTTGAACTCTTAGGCTTGAAGGTCTTTTCCTTCCTCTGAGAGCTATTCATTAAAAACACCGAACAGGTTAGCTCAGCGGAGATTTGGGAAATCAATAACGAGGAATCAGGAGAGAACAATTCATAGAGTGGTGGTTCGTGGGGGAAAGGGGGAATGACCCATTCATTGCATGCTTACCAAGCATGATCCCAGTTTTCTCTTAAAACGTTCTGTGTTTACACACTAACAGGCTGGATGAGCCCAGTGCAGCAAAGGGTTCTTCCTGCGTGGTGGGATCGCACATTGCTGTTGGTTTATTCCTGCTGTTGTGTGTTGATTTTTGCTGTGGAATTACCAGAGCTAAGAAAAATGTCTTAATAAAACAAGAAGAGATGCACTATCCTAATGCTTGGCTGAGTGCACGGTTCTAAGTAACTGGACAATGTGAAATTTTGCAGGGTGTCCCTGGAGCCAAGGGAGAACGAGGAGAACGGGTAAGTATCCCGCCTGGCTCTGCTCACCAGCTGGGGCTACATGTACACCTGTCACTGCCTAAACCTAACAAAGGAAGGCCACCTTCTGTCATGATCGTTCATTGCTGTTAGACCATTCCTTCTCTTCCCACTCCCTGTCCAACCCTCTCTACCATGAGTCCATTTTCAAGTGACAGATACCCTGTGGGCTGGAAGTCGGGAGAGCTGGTTCCCCTTGCCGATCTGTCTACCATCCAGCTAGATGACCTTAGGTCCCTCAAACTCACAAAGTGGATTTGATGAAGAAATCATAATGCCTCTGAAAGGCTTCACATGAGTCAAATCTCTATAGAAATGCCAAGGAGGAGAATGGGACCCATTTATTTTCTGATATTGGCACCTAGAAAGACAATGGCAGGCATAGAATCAAAAACTTGGCTGTGAAACGTAAATCAGTGTATTTTAGGGGCCTTATCTCTCCTTTGAGAAACTGTGCAGCTGCTAATACAATTTTGTTGTCGGTTATAGTAGAAACAGCAGTGAGCTTGGGCTCATCCAACTACCTCTGTGAAAACTCGGGCCGTGTGTTTAACTGTTTGTCTATAAAATGCATTTAACATCTGTCCTCCGGGTTGTTATTCGTATTAAGTAAGCCACTGCTTCAGAAAGTGGTATATTTTCGAAGCTCTGAAGAGCTATAAGTGAGGCATTAAATAACTCTCAGTTAACCGGCATCCATAAGGATGGGTAGACGCTGGATAAATGTAGTAGACTCTCCATTACCTGGAACTCAAGCGACCAGCACTCTCAAGCAACCGGCAAAAAATGTAGCTTGACTTCCAGGTAACGGAGAGTCCACTGTACATGGGTTTGTTTCAAAACTATTGATTTTTTTCGAAACTGGGACCAGATGCTTACTTGAGCTGTTGAGGTTAATAAAGGCTCTCAGGAACCTTGAGCCATGAGTGTCAAATCACTTACTCCTTCTCTGCTTGTACCATGGTGCCCAACCTACCTGTCGCTAGGTGCCAAAAACCCCAGGTGGGAGCAATGGGTCAAGTCAGCCCTCCATCCCAGAAGTCCAACCATGGGCCTGGGCTTGTGGCTGAGGGTCAGGGGTATGCTTCTTTTTTCCTCATTCAGGGTGACCTGCAGTCCCAAGCCATGGTGAGAGCGGTGGCACGTCAGGTGTGCGAACAGCTCATCCAGAGTAAGTGCACTATAGTTACAGATGGTTTTTGTTACTTGTCCAAATGGAAATTTGCCTTTTCCATGTGATGACTAAGAAAAACACCTTTAAAGCTTTGTCTCGGTGCAGACATGTAAGCTTTACAGGTGGCCATCACTAAGCCATCTAAGAAAGCATTACAGATTACCCTAGATTTCTACCTTGATGGCATAGACACCAAATTCCTCTGTGTCATCTGTCCAGAGCTCTCTGTTTGTCCGAATAGATTTAACTTGCCTGCCCAGATCAAATCTTTTATTCCTTCCTTAGCTCTCCAAATGGATGGATTTTTTTTTTTAAATCTCAAGTACTGAACAATTCAAAGGTGCCAGACTAAGACATCGGAAGCTACATTCCAAGATTATATGGGAACCTGCAAGGCTAGCATGATGACAGCTAAAGGAATGATCAAGAACATCCCCTGGTCAAGGGGGATGTGGAAGTGTCTGGCCCAACCCAGCATTCATGGACATGCCCACTAATGGCACCTGCGTCTTCTGGAAGCCAATCCTAGTTATAATCATGAAAGCTTAAGAATACTTCAATATAATTTAGCAATAATCCCATTTAAAATGGTTGCTATTCTTTAAGTGTGAATGTTGGAGAAGGGATAAGTAATAGTTATCTAGAAAATTCATTTACGTGGGAAAACTTGCCTCCTCATGATGCTAGGAAAATGAGGCCTTATGGCATCAAGTACTCATTCATCTGTACTTCTGATTATTAAAATACATTCTTCCAGGCACAATGGAGTTAAGTGATGATGAGCCAGATTTAAAAAAAAAAAAACAAAGCTTGTGGGAGTTTCTGTAGCTGGGACCCAAGTAAAGGTTCCTGCAAAAAGGCTTGGCAGCAAAGAGATGAGTTGAAACAGAGCACTTGTCTGGGAATTTGTGAGCAAAAGGGTGGAACAGACTTGTGGGCTGGAAGAAAGACAAAGGACTTGGGGGAAATTGCTGGAGGAAAAGGGGCAACTGGGTGAGAATTTAGGGGTCCGATAAATGCTGGCGGTGGAGATCAAATTTATGACTCCTGTTCAGTGTTGTTTACTGAGATGCTGGCATGAGCTGTGAAATTCCAAACACATGAGATGCAACTTGAATATCATCCAGCTGTATGTATCAGCCGATGTAAAATGTAAAAACTGTCAAGTTGGAAATCAACATACTTCGGTGGGATGCGCTCTTGCCCTTGGTGGGTATCTAACAGGATTGTCTGGAGCCTTAACAAATAATACCTCCAGTCCTCCCTTTCTTTGTGTGACAGTTGACTGAATGCTGTCTTTGTCCTTTGCGTCTCAGGTCACATGGCCAGGTACACAGCCATCCTCAACCAGATTCCCAGCCACTCCTCATCAATTCGGACCATCCAAGGGCCTCCTGGGGAGCCTGGGAGACCAGGTTCCCCTGGAACGCCTGGTGAGCAAGGACCTCCAGGGACCCCAGGTTTCCCCGGAAATGCAGGTGTGCCAGGGGCCCCAGGAGAACGAGGTAAGCTGGGCCACTCCTCTCACTGAGTGCCATGTAGCAGAGCATAACCGTGGTGCTTATACCATGATAATAGTCTGAAATAATGGACCTGAGTTCATTCTACTCCAGCTATTCTTCAGCTCTTCATGTACCCCCAAGGTTGAGAAGATTGAGTAGTCTACAGAGTGTTTATCAAGAGCCATGTCTGCCTGTGTGGAAAAGGAGAACCCCCCACTCCCCTGGAAGAGACTTTGAGCTAATGAGAGACGCGTGCCCCCTCTGGATGGAGGAAATTAGAAAAGGTGCCTCTTCCAGGTGGGAGCATCAGAACGTGCTGCCCCCCTCTGGACGTTTGTGGCATGGCAAGCGGCAAGCCCACTTTCTAGGTCTCCTGCGTTCGCCGGTCCAGGGGCAGCCCTGACGTGAGTCACCAGTCTTATTGACATAAGATTCACGTGTGCCTTTGTAGAACATGGCAGCTCTAAACTTCAAATGAAATACGGTTTTGTGGCTCATTTTCCTGTAACATGAGGCAGCATTTTATTTAACAATTTAATGGGCCAGTGTTTTATATTTTCTTTAAAATAGAGATCCTTCTTAGCCTTCTCTTCTACTTTTTACAGGTCTTTATTCTAACACAGTAATAAGACACTCAGATAGAATTTCAGTCAATGCTGTCATGGACCACGATCTCCCACTCCAGAAAGCAGATCAAAGACATGTGGGAATTTGGGGCTACATATTAACCACAAAGAGAATGATGGGAAAAGAGACAACTGATTTTTTAAAAAACGTTTTCTACAGCACAATTTATAGAATGTAGATCAGGGAAAAACAAATGATGACCTATCTGCTCTGTGAATCATGTTGCTTTTGTGAGATGGGTAAGATACATTCATATTCCTTTTAAAACCTGGGATGTAAACTGCAGATGACAGGATACTGTTTTGTGTCCACTCTTGATTCATGCCAGCAGACCAAGTGCATTTCTGCCCCTGCATTTTGGTGCCCATTGTTTCTTGGTTGGAGACTTCCTTTCCCTGTTCTGTCTTACATGTGTCCCACTCTTAATTTAAGGCTCAGCTGAACCCCTGTCTCATCCCTGAAGTGTTCGTTGATCCCCGCAGACCACAGAAGTCTCCACCTCTTGAACACCTGATGCTGTGACTGTCTCTCCCACCCATTTGAGCACTGGCCAGGTGTTAATGAACAGCTAGTCTGCCGAGAGCAGGGATCAGGTCTGAATTGCTTTGCATGTAACAGGTACTCACTAGATAGTTACTGCCTCGACTATGACCGAGGTTTGATTGAACAACCTTCCTGAAGGTTGTTCCTGTGCCAGGGCACTAAATCAGGACATGGAGTGACGGGAATAATTCCCTCACAGGACACCGAAGATCTGGCAGCCGGGAACCTGGCCCCCTCTGTCAGCGGGGCCCCCTCTAATGCTGTTGGTGATGGATCAGCTGTGACTCAGGGCGCACCAGGCCAGTGCCTGAGTCACTCTCGGAGAGTCACAAGTTGTCTTTGTTCTTTTTGGAAGCTTTCTCCCTGTTCTTGCCAGGCCGAGTCTTTCTTGCTCTGTGAGAGTACTTGAATGCTTACACCAGAGGAAAATCACCCAGGAGTTCTCAAACAGTGACCCACACAACCCTTGACATAGGACTTTCCATGATAGAATTTTCTTACCTACCTGTCAATATATACGAGGGCTGTCCAGAAAGCATCCAGCCATGTAATATGGAAAACTGGGGCATTTATGGCTGGATTTTTTCTGGACAGCCCATGTATTCATTCCTATAGAATACAGTAGACGAGCAAAATCCTGAATTTTACATATACATGGAGGGTGACAGTAAGCAAGGAAGTAAGATGCCCTTGGAATGTGAGGGAGGGTGATTTTATTTGATCACCAATTGAGGGGTGTGGTTTTGGGTTTAAGGTTGGGGGTTTATAAGTACACAACCCCAAAATTTTGGATCAGAGGAGCCATCCAACCAGAGGTTTTCATGTTTAAGTTGTATATCTGGTCACAGCTGAAATTCACCTCTGCTTCATTTTGTACACTGCATCAGCAAATACCGATTGAACGCAGGCTTTACGTAAGGCTTTTGGCTTGACAGTGTGAGATAATGCCAGCATTATGGCTTTTACTTTTAGGCACCCAATCTATCTGCCACTATTGTGCTCAGTCCTGAATACACGCGTTCTCATTTGGATAAAACAGGAGCCGTGTTTTGGATAAGGAATGTGAAGAATTACTGAGTGTACACGTTCGGAGATGGTAAATACTAAGCGAGTTGTGTAGAAAGTACACGTCAGAATTAGGAGGGAGACGTCCCTGTGGGCTTTGATAAGAAAGGGTACTAGCATTCATGAAGCAATGACGTGGTACCCCGTCCGTTGCTTAGCAGACTACTAATGCTCATGAAAATCTTATGAGATCAGTAGTAGCCCAGCTTTTAGGTGAGGTAACTGAGGCTCAGTAGGTTGTCCATTGCCCAAGGTCACGCAGCTGAACAACAGGGGACCTGAATTCCAATCCCATTGTGTATGAATCCAGGATACCTGGCCTTCCTTTACACTGCCCTGTTGCTACCTTTGAATTTATCACTTAGCAGGGGTTTCACGGAGGAGAGGCCAGCACTGCACAGGGGAGCCTGGCGAGCCCTGTTTCCTGACGACTCCTAGTAACCTCACTGCAAAATACGTGCACTGCCGGGCTGATCAGAAGGTCTCAGTGGGCTGGGGTTGTACTGTTTGCAAGGTCCGCTTGAACTTGTTTGCTTTGCTTGGACAGCCTTGGGCATCTGCCACCTGGTAGATGACCGGCTCGGGAGTGAAGTCAGGTGATCGTGAGGTATATGTGAATGTGACAAAAACATCTCTCGTGGTCATGCCTTTTGGCACGCGATGATTCTCCTAAGATTCTAGCATGTGCCCAGGCTGCATGAGAGCCCAAGCAGGGGAATTCCCTATGGAGAAACTGGTCACGGATCTGGCAATCTGGGCTGCACCTGTAGGAGTTATACCTCTATTATTATACCTCACCCTGGGTGCAGGTAGGGGAGACACCTGGAACAAGGCAAATTCAGTCTTGTTTTGCTGCAGGTATCTTAGAAGAGAAACCATTTCCACTTCACCAGGTGTGCTGCTGCTTTAACAGGAAGCAGCACGATGAGACGGAAGGAATGGGGTTGGAGGCATCAATCACATGTGGCTTCAGATCCTAGCTTGGTTACTTTCTAGCTATGTAACTTCGGCTGCTTAATCTTTCCGCGTCGTCAATTATTCATCTAACCAGCACTTCCTGAGCAGGGAGCTGGGCATTAAAGACATACCATTCCTGCCTTTCCTGTGCTTAGCATGGAGACAGATGTTAAACAAAAAAGACATGAATCATTTAATTGCAATTGTTATAATGGCTATTTTTAAAATGCAGGATGCTAAATGAGCATGGCAAAGGGGACTGTGACTTAGTCTGACACATGAGCAATGTTTTAGCTGAGACCTAAAAGTTTCGGAGTTCGGCATAGAAATAAGAGAGAGGAGAGCATTCTGGGCAGAGACAGCAATAGCATATGCAAAGGTCCTGAGGTGTGAAAGGACTTGAAACCTTTGAAGTCATGGTTCTCAATCCTAACAAACATATTGTTTTCTTTTTGTAACAAATTGCAACATACTGTTCTAAAATGAAGTTCATAGATAATAAATATAACCTACCTTCACACACAATTTAAAAGGAAAAAAAACTAGAGTGCCCTCTAGTGTATATAAAACAGTAAAAGGGAAGTAATTTATACTCAAATAATTGATTCCAATATGAAAAAATCTCCACATGACTACACTGGACACATAATGAAGAGGTCAGAATATACTTATATTTAAGAATTACTAAGCATGCAAGAGCTACAAGTTCAGGCTGGCATGGTTGAGCTTTATCAATGACTTAGTCTTTCTGCATTTGTCTGTATTGTGTTCACAGAGAACATCTAAGACAAGCTTGTCCGTGGCCTGCGGGCCGCATGCTGCCCAGGGCGGCTTTGAATGCAGCCCAACACAAATTTGTAAACTTTCTTAAGACATTAATGAGATGTTTTTGCGACCTATTTTTTAGCTCATCAGCTATCGTCAGTGTTAGTGTATCGTATGTGTGGCCCAAGACAATTCTTCTTCCAATGTGGCCCAGGGAAGCCAAAAAATTGGGCACCCCTTACCTAAGATATCAAAAACATCATTAGCATTATGCAAATAAATGCAAATGACCTCTTTCTACTTTTTTAGGTGCATGTTCCTGGGTTAACAGATCTCTTAGTTTTCCATTATATTTCTTTTTATTACTAGGACTTTCTCTAGAGACACCTTCTAATACTGACTATCCCATGCCACCAGTTGACAGTGGCAATATCTTTGCCTATGTCAGTGCTGGGAAAAGTTGAGCGGAAATGACTGGGAGATGTCATTCCTAAGACTCGCTTCATTGGAACATATTGGTTCTTATAAATGTCATTGACACTTTACATTTACTCTGTAGAATCAAATATTTGGGGTGCTGAGAACTCTAGTCCCTTCAATATTTTATTGAAGGTAAAAATAATAATCATGTTGGAATGTCACCTTTAATCAAGAGAAAAATTCACTGTTTGCTACCCAGACTAACTGTTGTTCTTTGAGGATTAAAGTCCCTGAGGGACTTTGGAAGTTGGTCCCCTTGAGTTTTCTCTGCCACCGACAACCACATTTCATTTCTAATGATTAAAAAGACAAGCTGTAAGGGTCGATTTTTATCCCTCCTAAGGCTCTGTAGCTAGCTTGAAAAAGATGGACTTTTCTTCAGAACATGAAGGGGGATGGGAGAAGGATGAGAAGATAAGTCACAACTGAACTCCCCCAGGCAAACACAGGTAGACGAGGAATCAGCCATGCTCTGGGTGCCATAAGTCAGTGACAGTCCCTTGCAGAGACATAGAAAGAGCAGTTGGGGCAGAGAAACACTACACACACTGAAGCTAATCCTCAGTCCCTAAAGCTCGTGCCTCAGGTTTACTGTGAATCAACAACGCTAAGACGTCTAGAGAGAAAACTGGGTCCCAGATTCATTCAAAGCTGGGAGAGAGAAGTAGGGTTCTTAAGGTACAATATTCCTGTGGTTGCAAAGAGCCTGTGGCACTTAAGATATATTTGGCAGGAAACAAAACTTTGGTCACAAATTCAGGATGAAAGCATGGCAAGTTGTGAGCCAGGAATGCTTCAGGGTTAAGCACCTGCGAAACTTCTTAATGACCCTTGTGTCCTGGTTTCTTCCTGGAAAAATTATTTTTTTGGGGCAGATCACTTGATTAGAGATGGAGGGCTGGCAGAGCTCTCAGAATAATGTGCTGATTGGTGCCTAAACATTGACGAATCTTCCCTGGGATGTTGTATTGTAGTTGATATTCACTTGCATGAGACACAGCGTTTTCATTGCTGTTGAAAATCTGCTGAAATAACTGCCTTCTTCCTCTCTTGCTTTCTTATCCGTCTCCTGCCTCTCATCCTGAGAGGTGGATTTGGGAGATATAAAGACAGTTTTCTCTTTTCTCACCAAAAGTCCTTGGAAACGAGACCTTCCCCTGAAGATGTGGTGGGCTGTTCTTCCTAATGTACAAGTATAGTAACCTGAAGGTATTGGCCAAGAATGTTCTGTTTCTTTTTCTCGTTGTATTGTTTATTTTGCAAGAGTTTTTTTTTTCTATTACAAAGTGACTCTTTTTACATTCATCATGGCTTCAGAGAGAAGCTCTATATATTAGTGACCTATTTCTATTGCAACAAATCACCCTAATACTTAGCACTTTAAAACAATGAAGTTTACATGATCTTGGTTTTGATGGGTCTGGGGTTCAGGAGTGGTTTAGCTGGTTGCTTCTGGCTCTGGGTCTTTCATGAGGTTGCCATCAAGATGTCAGCCACGGAGGGCTAGGTCAGTCTGCAGGCTTGCATGGACCTGGGAGATCTGCTTCCAAGAAGGCACACACACAGTACAAATGACAGGAGTCTCAGGTCTGCCCTGACTACTACACTGACATTCAGCATGACAAGGGTGGGCCTCTCCACCAGGGGCTTGAGTCCTCTTGCAATGTGGTGGAACCAAGAGGGACAACAGGGAGGCCTTCCCACTGCCTTTTTTTGCCTGGTCCCAGAAGTCACAACTTGTATTTCTAGCATATTCTATTGAAAGAGAATTACTGAGCCTAGCCCACACTCAAGTAGAAGGAAATTAGGCTTTATATTTTGAAGAGAGGAGTAGCACAGAATTTGTGAATATCTATTTAATCAACCTCTTTTAAATTAAAGCAAGGCATCTGGCCTTGCCGTGTAAACAGGTGATGCTTTCACTCTAAGAACGATTTCCAAGCGGTCTGACTTCTAGGACACTAGTGAAAGGTTGGCTCACTCTGTGTCTGCCTGTTTTCACCATTTAAATGTGTATATTTCTCTCCCACCTCCTTTAAGTTATTCAAATTCCAGATGTAGCTTCTTGGAGGAAAATATAAGATGTCGATTTAAGCACCTTGAAAGAGCAGCCCCTACTAGAAAAATGTTTTTGTAGACTCACTTTGTGTGTGTGTGTTCCTGCTTCTGGAATTAATGGTAGTCAGGATAAAATTATTTGCCAAACTGATGGAAAGAATCATTTTTTAAAGAAAGCAATTGACAAACTAAAATTGCCATCAAATTGTGTCTCTACCCTTTGTTCTTAGTAGGATATGACAATTACAGTAACAAAAAGCTGTAACTGGTGTTCTGCCATGAAAGCTAACATAATTGTTTCTGTAGCTTAAAAATGTTTGAAACTCTGAATTTGGAGGGTCTGTATAGTAGGTCTTAGCAGATTCTTTGCATTGAATTTCAGTGGCTGTTTGGGGTCATGGGTATTGTGCTAGCAATACTGCTCAAGATAAATGCCATCTCAGGAGGATATTTTTATGTGGTCTTAATTCATATTAATATTTCCCAATTGGCATCATTTTAAGTCTATACCCTTTGCTCTAGCCAAATTCGACTGCTCAGTGCTCTTGGTATTAGTCAGCTTTGCTGCATAACAAACCATGAAAATCTCCGTGGCATGCAACTCTAAATATTATTTCTCATCACATGTGTGTGGGACGATGAAGGCAGCTCTGCTCTGCTTGGGCCCTGGCTGGAGAGGAAAGAGCTCCCCAGAATACATTCGCCTTGTGGCAACGGCAAAAACAAAACAGGGTCACCGAACCACCCAATCATATTTCAAGCCTCTGTTCATGTCACTGCCACTCATCTCCCATTGTCAAAGCAAGTCATATGGCCAAGCCCAAATCAAAGGGGTAGGGGAATGCGTGAGCGTGTAGACTAGTAAAGAATTCAGACTACTAATTTTGTTTACTACATTCTTCATACCTTGTACATGCCTTTTCCTTTCCTACTAGACTCCATGCTGATCCCTGCTGTGTCCTGTTCTCCTACCCCTCCTTAGATTTTCGCACACTCTTCCCACTTCCCAGGATCCTCTTACTTCCTCCGGCTCATTCATACTCAGACTTCAGAAATTCATCTCAAGTAACCCCCTCTGCCATGCCACTTATTCCTCCGCATGGTCTCCTTGTTTGGCCGGCCAGGGTATGTGTTGTGACACTGCTTCATTCCACCTGAACTAGACTAAGCTCTCCCTCATTTGTGCTCCTCTGTTCCTGGCCATGTGCCTCCCATCCCCGCAGTTTCCCGTTATATTGTAATTGTCGATGCCCCTGTCTTCGCCCTGGACTGTGAATTCCTTGGGTGGGGCCGTGCCTTTCATCTCTACATTGTCCCACAAGGAGCCTGAATAAACGTTTGATGAATGAATAGATGACTGATCTCTACAGTATTAGTGTGGGAAACATATCATTTAGCACCCAGGTAGAATATATTATTTTCAATTGTCCTTTAATAATTTTATTTTTGTTAATCCTATCTCACTAAAGAGGCTACATGCTCCCCAAAGACCTTTTCCTTTTATTCCTCATAATACTCCAAATATAATAGTTATTTCATGAATCATAAATGATGTATGCTGTCGATTACCACTAGCTTTTTGGCTGCCTTTCCTCATTCACCCTAGAGCCATGATACAACGGAAGGAGCCCATGTGGTTACAGTACATCAATCCTAAAACATCCTGTTAATAGCCTATGACTGCCAACTTGACAATGCCAGTGTTTTCTTCAAGTCATCATCGTATAAATTTAGCTAGAAAAGCAGGGTGAGATTTTTCAATAACAGTTTTGGTTACGGTGGGTAGGAAGTGCTTATAATGAAACAAATGCTTTGAACTTTCAGAACCCAGATGTAAGTGTGTCTAATTTAGGTGTTAGTGGTCAAGAGACCAAAGGACCCTCTGCCAATATAACCATGTTTCGAACTGATATGCAAACCTAACGTGCAAAATATCCTGCTGTCTTGGTCTTGATCTGGTCAGGGGGTTCCTTTGACTCTAGGGTAGTCCTGCTTCATGGTTCAACCAATTTTCCTCTGGCTTTTCCCTGGGACTCACACGGTGTTTTTTGGTGGCATTAAGCTTCACACGATTCCAATCTGCCTTAACTACTTTTGGTTGCACCCAGCAGGGGCAGATCCAGGTTTGTGGAGCATGGAGCTGAAGCAATTTGAAGGTTTTCGTTTGTTTGTTTGTTTGTTTGTTCGTTCGTTTAAGAAAAAGAGTATGAAGTTACAAACAAAAAACGTGAAAGCGAGTATTCAACGAGTTGCATGCACGCGAGGGGCCAGAGCCAAACTCCCTAGTCTGATGCATGGTGCTCCTAGTGACCGGGCCTAGCCTGGACTCTTCATTGTACCAAACCAAAGCGCTGGGTCCCCCCAGGCACGCCCTGGTCGCGATCACCTACGGCTTTTGCGCATGTGCTTCCATCTGCTCCTCCTCCACGCCACTGGGCTGCTCGCCAAGACTTCACCGCGAGGGGAGCCACGTTGGAAAGCCTTCTGCAATTGCCCACGGACGTCCCACGTCTCAGATTCTGCTGGAGCGAGTCTCACACCACGTTAGAGCTACTTGTTTATTTGTCTGTTTTCCCAACTGCATGGTGACCTGCAATGGCAGGAAGGTGCTTTTCAGTCTGAATTCTCAGCGCCGGGCATTGGCACTGGGCTGGGCAGTGTGCTCTCTGCTTGCCCTTCTCCCTCCTTTAGTTGTGCATCACTACGTCATCAGATGCCCTTGCCTTCTCTTCCTCGGCAGGTTCAGCCAGGGGGAGGCATTGAGAAGGATTAGAGGGTCTGAAGAGGGGGAAATCAGTGCATTACTCCCGTCACCTCCTCCCCTGCCTCCTGTGTGACTCCACAACCCTGTGTAGTACCTGCTGCCACTGAACTATCTCTCAGTCTGGTTCTCAGAAGGTCCTGAGCGCTGGGCACTAGTCACGCCATTTTTTCTCCATTGTCTCTGCATCTCGAGGGGTAATAGTGACTTCCTGCTATTGCTAATTAATGGGTTGCTTCATCATCTTAATTTGGCTTCTCAGTCCTTCTATTAACCAAGTCCCTGTATTAAATTCCCTCTGCCTGAAAGATCTAGAATGGTTTTATTTTGCCCTGGCTGAGCCCTGAGTTTTAGAGGCACGCCAGATGGCCAGTTGTTTTATGGGAAAGGCAATGGGAAGAGGGACCCTTGGCAATAGTTTGCTAACTTTGTTTATATTTAAAGCAACCATGTAGTTTCCAATCTAGGCCACCTAAGCCCTATGCCAGGAGTTGAACATGCAGACACTAACCTTGTAGCCAAAAATGTAGAACTAGGCAGAGCCTGGAAAGTGCAAAAAATACTTGTTGAATTAAGTCCAATTAATCTGCCATCTTGCACCTAGTAGGCATTCAAGCATACATTGAATGAATAACAGGCCCTACTCACAATTTATCACCAGTATTTCCTAAGTAACAGACAATGTAATGACACAGCTAAAGCATGTCTTATAGTTTCTGTGACTTTTTGGTGGAATTATGGTGAAAGCATGGACCAGGCCTCGCATATTTGCCTGAGCATAAATCCTGGGAGTTGTTTAGAATGTCTGGGATCAAAGGGTGGTGGGAGCTGGGGGGTGACTGTCCTCCATGGAACAGTGTGAGACTCCAGCTTAGAGTCCTTGATATAGTCAGGAGGGCATAGAAATGATTAAAATCTCCCCATTTAGAGGCTGACAAGCCAAAGGAAATGGGAAACTAATGACCAAGGGCCAGACTCTGGACACAGTGCCAGTATGTGCAGGTTAAATCCTCTTAAAATCCATCCCAAGTCTTGTTTAGAGCAGAGGTCAAGTGCATAATGCCAGGGAAGGAAGCTGAGGAAATGTGATAACCACAGGGCTGATTTCTGAGTGCAGAGTCAGAGAAAACGTGCAGACATTCAACAGGAAGTTCAGGAAGCCACGACTAGCAAACAAGGCAAGGAACACAGCCTCAGGGGTCAGCTTGGGGTGGAGAAGCAGAAAGTGGTTAAGTGTATGGGTTTGGCACCAACTTGCATGCGTTGAAATCTTGGCTCAGTTACTTACCGGCTGAGGACAAGTGACTTAACCTCTTTGTGTTACAGCCCTCTTTTAGGGTTAATAGCAGTCCCCTCTTTGTTCTTAAGAAGACTGAATGAGTTCGTACATGTAGAGCGTCCAGCATTCAAAAACCTGGTGAGGTCATTTATAGGCATGGCTGATACACCAACCAGCTTGTTTGACAGTTATGTCTTGAGGGTCTATACGTGCCTTGTGCTGAGAATACAATGAAGAACTAAAACAAACAGGCCTCTTAAGAAAGAATGAATACATCAAATGTACTACTCTAGTGGGAGACATTGACAATGGGGGAGGCTCTGCAAGAGTAGGGCCAGGGCATATGGGAACTCTCTGTGCTTTCCATTCAGTAGTCCTGTGAACCTAAAACTGCTCTGAAAAAGCACAGTCTATTTAAAAAGTTAAAAAAAAAAAAAAAAAAGAAAGAAAGAAGAGAGTAAGATCTTATTGGACCCTTAGTAAGACAGGAAGATCTCCGAGAGGAGATTTTTAAAGTTTTCATTAAAATAGCCCAAAGAAGGAAACATGGATGCAAAATAGAAAAGACTTTTCTCTGATTATCCTAATTATTTTTGGTAACCCCAACAGAAAGCTAAGTATATTTTAACCTTAGCTAAATCTAAACGATATTTTGGTAAATTAGAGTTATATTGTTTACATCAGCTATGCTCATTTTTTTTTTTTTAATGGCAGAAAGTGAAACTCAATTGGAGTCAAGGACACTTGTCTCTAAGAGGCCCCTGTTGTTGAGATTGCCACGTGGGGAACTTGTGGGCAAAAGCAGTGTTCACATAGGCCAGGCAGGCATGTGAAAGTACAGGCGAGGCTCCAGCCTGAGGAATGTTGTTTGTTGATTCTGCAAGGTCATGCTTGCTTTTAGCAGTCAGCTGCAGGCTGGTATAAACATTCATTCTGCTAGTTTTCCAGTGTTCACTGGGCACCTACTATGTGTGAGACACTGAGTGGACCTGGCATTAGAGCAATAAATAGGGGGTGATCCCCGCAGTCAGTGGGCTCACAGTTCTAGACTACATGAACACCAGAACAAGCAATTCAATGGGGTAAGTGCCAAAGGAGGTCCAGGTAATTCGGAAACAAAGGACTCATTCAACTGTTCCTTCATTCGTTTGTTCACTCAATATTTATTTGTTGGTTATGTACTACGTGGCAGGCACCCTCTGTTGGGGTTATAGCCATGAATGAGATACGTAACCCTCACCCTCTCAAATCCCTTGTGCTTCCATCTGTTATGGTTATAGAGAAGCTTTGAGGTTGGGTCTTGAAGAATGAGGAGTATTTTGGGGACAGCCAAGGTGAGGAGGGCGTGTCAGAAGCAGGGACTATCCTGTGTAATTGGGAATCCCTCTGCCTTGTGGAAAGCATGCTGGCACTTAGCCCTGGTGACTGCATCTCAGCACCGAGTGGCCCCATCTTGGGTCTTCACAAAGAGCTTTATGAGGGAAGCCCTCACTGTGGGTGATGATGGCATTTTATTTGTACAGATGGACTCTGCCCAAATCCCATTGCCCTCTGTCATCTCAAGGACAGTCACAGGCTGACATTTTAGGATACTTTGATTTCCCTCCTTTTAATCAAGGACTACAAGGCTTATCAAAATATACCCAGATCTGCTTTTAGAGATCTACGGTCTCTAAGCTTAACCTTTAATTTCAGTCCCCTTCTTAGTACTTAAATATTGATTTTTAACATTCCTTTTCATTCCAAAAGAATTTATAACCAAACTCGGTTGTCATGGGTGTGAATATTCCTTCAGTGTCAGAAAAAGCAGACACATAGACACATATTTATATATTAACATACATATAGTTGGATCATAACTTCAAAGGTAATAAAATCCAAAATTCTCCTTTAATATATAATTATATCCTTTTAATTTTTCTTTTTTTTTTTTAAGCACTTTGAGGGGCTGGAATGTTTTTGTGAGGCTTTTCCTCTCTTACTGTGATTTGTATTACAGATAATATCAAGTTCCACTTGATATTTTTTTTCTCTATATAACTAGAAAATTAAAACAACTAGACTTTCTATTAGCCAATCTTCCCCACCTTTTCGTTTCTCTATGAATGAGCAAAGGATAATACAGGAAACTCTCATTAGGGGCTTTTTCCGAGAATATATTCTTGGATGTCCCATTTGGTCTCATCCCCTACGTCTTCTACTTGTGGAGAATTACTGGGCAGACACATTGTTAATGTTAATCCCTGAGAATCGTGTGGTCATGGGAGGCCTCTGACTCACCACGCAGTTAATCATGAGCAGCCTGGCGTTAGTCATTGATGTATTTTACTATGTTCTAATTCTTTAAAAAAGTAGTGGTTCCCTGTGGGAAAGTTGGTTCCCTATGGGAAAGTAGCTCCCCTTCTAACAAAAGAGGCAGTTTCTGCTGAATTCCCATTAGAGCACAGTCGTTCACAAGTGAGGGATCGCCTACCGGCTCAAAAGTAGTCCCTGCGCAGCATGGATGGGCCTTGAGATGACCATGCTAAGCGAAAAAAGCCAGACAGCAGAAGCCAAGAGCCACGGGACTTCACTCATATGTGGACTATAAAACTGAAAGCAACAAAGAAACAAAAACTCACGGACACAGTCAATTGTTCCCTGGTTACCTGAGGGCAAGGTGGGAGGGGCTGGGGAAGGAGGGAGGGGACTCAAATACACGGTGATGGAAAGAGAACTGAGTCTGGGCGGTGAGCACATAGTGCAACACACAGACGATGCGCTGGAATTGGACACCGGGAACCTCTGTAATTTTTACTAACTAGTATCATTCCAATAAATTTAACAATAAAAAAGGAAGTAAAATCCAAAAAAAAAATAATTTTTATCCCATTTGCTAAACTAGTAACCGACAGGGGAATGCCCAGTGGGCAGACTCAGGGTGTTTTTTGTTTTTTGTTTTTTTTTTCTCTGAATAACCTGATTATCAATCAAGCATTAAATGTTGCCTGAGTCAATCGTGTGCTTTTCCAACACAGATGCGACGATGTTTGTTTGTTTTGAGAAATTACTCTCTTATCATTTCCAAAGAGAAGAATCGGGCTGGAAACAGATCACAGGCTTGATCATAGGTGGTCAGGGCCCTGCCCGCTCCCTGTTGTGCTGGTCTGCTTTGGGCTCAGAAAATACTACCAAGGTCATGTGCATTCAATAGGCACAGGTATTGAGGAGGCCTAGCCGTGGATGGAGGAGCCCTGGGGACCACTAACAGGAACAAAGGGCTTTTTTAAAGGTACCAGATATACCTTGACCCCAAGAGGTGGTCACAAGAAACACAGCAGACACCAAAACTTCCGGTCAAGGGACAATCATGGGCCGTGATCATGATTACAGGCACCGTGTAGAAACTCATCAGTCATTGTTTTGCCAGCTATTCCCAGAGCAAATACTACACAAACAAACACCTTTCTTTCTGAAATTTATAAACCAAGATGTTAAAAGTGATCATTTTCAAGGGCTAACATCCTTGCTTCTTGTGTTTCTTAGTTTGTCTACAGTGAATAGGTATTGCATTTAATGAGAGGGAAAAGAGAGTTATTTGTAACCTTAAGTCATTTGCATGCCTGCCACCTATCAAATTGGTTATTTTCATTTAGTTACATGCCCTTCTGGGCTTTGCCAATTCATGCATAATTTCTCTGTTTAGTGTCATGACATAGAGATGCAGTTCCACATTCTGCTATTTCAAAGCATTGTCACACATGAAAAACAGACAGCAGAGATGTTCTGTAATGTGAGTCAGGGTAACCCCAGACCCCAGTCTGATGCAACTCCCTCTCGAGCTGGCTGGACCTGCATGCAACATGCTCCCACCTGTCCAGCGATCTTGTGATAGACGCTGCTTAGACAATGAGGTGTCAGCATATGCTTCTTCGTGGTTTTGCCTTTGAAAATGTATAGTTTGTTAAGAGCACCATAAATTATTTGGAATAAGAAGTCTGCTCTGTGGAAAAGACACATGAAGAGGTTTAAGATGTTTATGGGGCTGAATCAGCCAAATCAAACACAGGCTTTCCTGAAGCTTCCAAGTTGTTTAAATGGAAACTCACGCTCTTCGGAACTTTGCTGCCTAATTATAATTCATGCCTTTTGCAGATACATTACACAGTGGACCAAAAGGAAAATGTTAGACACGTTGGCTTGTGACTTCTATTGTGTTACTTGTGGAGTGCCAATGGCATATGTCGATGGCCTGGTGCGTGCAAAGGCACAAGCCAACTCCTGGCAGGCAAACCACTTTGCAGGATTGCAGATGCAGACTTCATGCTTGGTGACAGAACAGCTTTCTATATGTGGCAGTGCATAAGTCACCAGTGTCAGAATTTAATTTACAAGTCCCATGGTAACTGTAATCCAGACCAACCCCACCATTGTCTTCATTAGAGAGATCCTTTTGAAAACCCAGGAAAATGGACTCCCCAAATTTTATTTTAAGGAGAACTGTTCTTTTCTTTCCTTCTTTCTTTCTTTATGAACAGGTCTGACTGGTGTCAAAGGAGAAAAGGGAAATCCAGGCATTGGAAGCCAAGGTCCCAGAGGTCCCCCTGGGCCAGCAGGTAAGTCTTCCAACCTAACATCAAATTGCAAGTGAAAATAAATCTTTATATTCACTGATATCACAGGTAAGGAAAATGACCATATTATATTCTCATATCTTACTAGAATGGCTATATTTCTCAATTCATTTTGTTAAGAGGCCAATTTGTTAGATCCTCTTCTTACAGTCCCCCCAAGTTACAGCACATTCTGGATCTTTTTGGTTGTATGAGTTAGGATAGGCTCGGCTATGCTGTAGTAACAAGTGCTTAGTGGATTGACACTGTAAAGGTGTATATCACACTCATACAAAGTTTGATGTAAGGTGGTTTTCCATCATTTTGGAACAAAAGGCCTCTAAGAAGAAAGATATCGGAGGCATATCAGCCTTCAACTTCCTAAATGCAGAACGACATATGTCACTTGTCCTATTCCACGGGCTGGAACTAGTCACACAGCTGTAACTGACCTGCAGAGGAAGCTCAAAACCCCGAGGACACGTGGATATTTGACTAGCATTAGTAGTTTCTGCCACCATGATGGTCTTACCGAATGAGTTATGGGTACAGTTGTGTGTGTGTGTGTCCGTTCCTAGTGCCTTTAGAATGGTCTCCAGATGATCACACTCATTGTTAGAATTATAAGAATGATCTTCAGATGACCATACTCTTCATTAGAATTATAAGTAGCAATCTTGCTGGATATTTATAATTCCATTCTTAGCCACATTGAATTAAATTCTTTACAGATTTTTCTTCTAACCTAGTCGTGATTTTGGAAAATACTGTTTCTAGGTGAGAGTCCTAATGCACTAGATTACTTTTGAGTGTAAATATGCCTGTGATCTGAGAAACTGATCTTAGCATCATGCATGACACAGAATGATTGGTAAAGGTTGATTGAATAGCCCTGAATGTATCTGAGATGCACAACACTTTTCAAATATTAGGGTATAGTTGTTTCTAAGTTTCATTTTGTTTCTAGTTGAAGAGTATCTTTTAAACAGTGTTGAATCCAGGCCTGATAAACTTCTTGAATTCACAAAAAGTTTAATCCCTCTCCCATTCTCACTTAATCGAAGTTCTCAATTGATATACGCTAGCTGAATGATAATTTGAATTAGTATATTGGGTTCCATTTCAGACTTTTCCTTTTTCTGCTGTAGGATAATTTCTTTCAGACCTGGACTAATTTATTTCCATTATTTGGGGTCATAGACCAGCATAGATGATGAGGTTGAGATTGAGTATGTCCATGTGCATGCGCACGTGCCCATACATTGAATTCACAAGGAATGACAGAGGGAAACAGAACCTCCATAAAGAAATCAAGGCTGAGAGTGGTATGCTCCTTCCCCCTTAATGTCCCCGGGGTTACAGGAAAGAACACATTTTGCTGCCCAGGTTTCCTGAGCTGATTAAAAGCACTGTGCTTCAGGAGAACGTGTGGTTACCTTATGACCTCTCCCAGGGAATCCAGTGTAGGCAGACGAACTCAGTGAGGAGAAAGAGGCAGATTAGCCTGACTGTCATGGTGTACAAGGTGGCTTCTTATAAGAGTTACTTTATTTCCTGGTGGTCTCCAAAGTCAGCCTGTGGTGGTAAATGATCAACTATTTTCATTTCTGGGTGCTTTTCAGGACCTGCAGGGGAGAGCCGGCCAGGAAGCCCAGGACCCCCTGGCTCTCCTGGTCCAAGAGGTCCCCCAGGTCACCTGGGGGTGCCTGGACCACAAGGACCCTCCGGCCAGCCTGGATACTGCGACCCCTCTTCATGTTCTGCCTATGGGGTGGGAGGTAAGTGCCAGCCTCTCGTGGGCCTTGAGCAGTGTTTTACTGTGGTTCATACCGTAACGGTGACGAGGCGCTATGAAAAGTAGACCAATTGTGGGGGGCGGGGACAGAACTTGAACATCTCACTCTCTTAAATTACCCAGTGGCATCTAGAAAGTGCCACTTTCAAAACCGTAAGAGGGAGTTCAAAATCACAGCACATCTAAGTCTTCCTTGTCTCCAAGTGGGAATTCACACTTGGCCTCTGACCTCACGTTTGGTCATTGGGGGGCATGTTCAAATATTCTTCTGGGTTCCTCGTTCTGTGTCACTGCCATGGTGTGGCCATGATGTCCTGTCAGATTTTACTCTTGAGGAAACCTCAAACTTAGAACTTACTCATAACTGGGATCCCCCAGATTCTTTTGGGTGACCTCCTGCCCACCACATACCTAAGTGACCAAAAATCATTTTAAGAAGCAGCAGAAGTGACCATGCTGTCCTTGCCTCATTGCTAACTACTAGACTGAGGTCCTAAAAAGATTAGGCTTCCTAAAAACCCCTGCAGCCTGCACGCTGGCGGGCTGAGCCTCGGGACATTTCCTGACATAGTTACTCCTGAAAGCATCGAGAGGAAGGATCAGAGATGGCTTTGGGGCAGTGGATTGAGCTTATTATTCAATGAACTGAAATTTTCTGCATTAGGAGAAGTTGAACCTTATTGGGCAGAGGAACTGGTCAAAGTTTTGCTGATATGTTTTTCTCTGTTCATCTCTTCCCTCCCTGTTCTCTCAACTCTCCCTGTCCTTTACTAAGACCTGATCCCTTACAATGATTACCAGCACTGAAGTGGAAACTCCTCCACGCTGGGCACATGGGGACAGAACTGTGCTGGTGACACCACCACCCAGCCCGCACCCCTAACAACGGGCCCTCTGCTTCCCTGCCTCACCTCCTTCCCTGTCTGCCCACTGTCACACCTCTTGCCATCCTGGCTCCCAACACACACAGTGACAATACCGGAAGCGAGCTGAACCCCATGTCTCAACCGTAATAGGGACGGGCGGCTCCATATCGGCTTGGATATACCGATATGAGTGGGTACCAAGAATTGATCCCAAACTCCCCTCGGTGAAGGCTCAGTAATAAAGTTACTTATATATGCCTTCCCCTCCTTCCTGTCCCGGACCACACAAGATTGATGGGCTTGTTGCTCCCTGTCCGCCCTACTCTCTAGTACACCCCTGGTCACCTCCCTCCTTCCTGCCCCCCGGTGATGGACTTCTAACCTGAGTTTGGTGTTTAAAATTTATTTTTCATAATTCTGCTGAGTTTTCAGGGTTCCTTTTGTAAATAAAACGTATCCTATTTAATCAATTGGCTGTGATTCTAGTTTTCTAACAGCTTCTGGAATGTGTCTGTCCCTTCCTTCTCTCACTAATGCTCTGAAACCTTGTGGGGAAGGAGCAAGCAAGGTGGGTGAAGGTAGCTACTGCTTTCTACTCAAGCAGGAGATCTCTGCAGTTTAATGACTAAATCTATGTCTCTGGGACCCATATGAGGGGAGAATATCAACTTATGGTTTCTGGGTCCTATCGAGTCCCCACCCCCAATCTTCCTCTCTAGCTCCCCACCCTGACCAGCCGGAATTCACTCCTGTCCAAGATGAGCTGGAGGCCATGGAACTGTGGGGCTCTGGGGTCTGATACCCTCACGAAAAATTTGAAGACCAACTGCAAGGACACTTAAGGACCTTAGTCAAGAAGAATGTCGTGACGCGGTTTGTATGCTACCTTTTGGGGGCCTGTGTCATCAGCCTCAATCTCCTCCTTGGATATGGTTATTGACCAAAAAAATTTTATATTTTCAAAAAATCCCCTTAACCTATGGTACCATAGGATTGATTTTTTTTTTTCTGTTCTTTTAATGACATGCCAGATTATTTGTTTTTCCAGAGAATAGGGCTCAGAGACATATTTTACAAAAAATAAAAATGAACTATGGAATCTTTTCTGTCAGATGATCTCCAGTCCCAGAATGCAACAAGACAGATTTGATTGTATTCGAGGGAAAGGGGGTCCTCACAGAACAGGAATTAAAGAGATTCAAAGATTAGGACATTTATCCCTGTGCCCCAGAGCCTTGCTGACAAGAAAAAGGGATGGTTATTGGACAAACTACCTCTTGCTTAATTGATCTGCCCAACTCTGATCACCGGTGACTGGTTTCACTACCATCCAAAAATATGTGTTACAATGTAACCTTTCTGGATTTGGTGATTTAAGAACTAGATTTCACTTTACAGCAGTCCGGGGCACGTAAAATAGTGACTTCCCACTGGTGCCGATGCACAGAGATCTCATTTCGATGAACAGCGTATCCAGCAGCACTCCAAGGCTTGCCCTCTTTATCTACAGAGAATGTTGTGTACATGCAGAGAGGATTTTGCAAACCTATTTTTATTCTTTCTTTTTGTAAGCAAATAAACATTTAAAATGTGTGTGGATTCACTATTAGTTTCTTCTCACTGCATTTCTAACTGTCACCTTAAACTTTTGTGGTGTTGGCTGAATCTTAACAAGAAAAACTCCAGTTACCTTCCTTTGGACGGGCATGCATTCATTCATTCATTCATTCATTGTGAGGGTAGTATGAATCTTAACAGAAGAAATAGTTGGCTTGAATCTTCTCGCTCATTTCTAACCCATCAGACAGCAGTGACAGTGAAAATGGGAGACCCCTGATGCTAAATCATGTTTGCTGGTGTTTGCCTGAGAAGCCCACCTATCTTCGGGTCTGAAGGCTGACAAACCCTAGAACACAGAGAGAAACTGAGGGTGAGGCCAATAGATTCTAACTCTAAAACTGTAATTTATCTTTTTCTCACAAAGGAAAAAAAAAACACCTAGGTATTTGAGAAAGATTGGGTTCTGTTATTTATTATTGAAAATAGACCTGCAAGAGAACTATAAACTTAACGTGTGCTCCTTCTCCTGTAGCATCTCCCTAGTAACAGCTAGCTTTTAAAAAGTAGAGATGGGAAATAATATTGAATGTCAGCTATAATTTTAACATATATATATATATATATATATATATATATATATATATATAGTATATGTATAGTATATATTACAGTGCATTGACTATATTCACTATGCTGTCCTCTACATCCTGTGACTATATGTGTGTGTGTGTGTGTGTGTGTGTGTGTGTGTGTGTATAGTAACAATATTATATAAATATATGTTATATATGGTCACAATATCATATAGATACAGGATGTAGAGGACATAGGGAATATAGTCAATGGCATCCTAATAGCTATGTAAGGTATCAAATGGGTAGAAGACTTGTTGGAATTATCACTTGGTGAGGTATGTAAATGTCTAATTATTATGTTCTTTTGTACACCTGAATCTAATAAAAAATTCTTATAAAAAAATCTTTATAAAAAAAAAGTAGCAATGGGGTCATTTATAACCAGAAGTTGGATTCTTTCTGGATCAGGAAGGTCTTTTTGGTTCCCTTCCCACACAGATGTGGTTCATAACCTTTCCAGTGGAAGGACTCACACAGTAGGCCCTCCTTGAGCACCTTTGGGGTCCAGGCAAAGATTTTCTTGGCTCCTTTGCAGGAATGAAAGAAGACAGTGAGCAGATCCCCCCCCCCTCCCCGCCCAGCCGTTCCCTTGTGGTTATGGAGTGTGATGCCACATGTAGAAAGCAGGGCTGCTGAGAAGGAAGGCTTGCACGGGGTGGATCAGGATGGCCTGACCCAGAATCACCTGCGAGAACCCCTCCTGAAACGACGGGGGCCTGTCCTCAGTCCCATCATCCCTGTGTGTCTTAGATTTCCTTAGTCTTTTCACACGTGAGGAGAGAGAAGGCTATTCTGTATGTCTCAGTGGTTCGCCCTTTGGAAATGCATAGTCTAGTACTGAGTCACTGAGAAGACTCCCAGAGTTTGTGAAATGTAAGTGATGAGGGATAGACCGCTGGGGATTCTAATCCCTTCTTGACTTGTGCAAAGACACGTGGCTTTAATTTCGCTTGGTGATCTAAATTTGTGTATTTAAGCTGTGGGAATGTTTCGTTAGTTTGGAATGTGTCATCACTTGGACCCAGTCTAACAGATTTTTATTGAGTGAAGTGTTCAAAATAAAAGGTGTAACTCGGATTCAGGACTTTTGTGTTTACAATACATTATCTAGTAATAAAAGCCGACCTTGAAATGCATTTTTATTGACTTCTGTAGTTTGGGGGGAATATGCTTACATTTTCATTTATAGTTTATACTGTTTCTGAAAGTAATAAAGCATCATTTCACAAAATAGACATTACTCTTTAGAACTTGCATCACTTTTGTTAAAAACCCTCAATTTGGGGAGGGAATAGTCATTTTGGGTAGTATTTTATATTCAGAAAGGCTTCAATTTAATTCCAGGTAACTCTCTTTCTCTTTCTTTTCTACCTCTTCTGTCCCCATCCTTCCATAAGTAATCCTGTGGTGTCCCAGGAGCTGTTTTAGTTCAGAGGATAGAACCATGAACACTCCTTAGTGCTGGAGAAAGACAGAAAACAAGTGAACAAACAAGCAAAGTTAATTTCATGTTCTGAGGAACCGTGTGAAAGACCCAGGAACAGTGCTGAGACAGCGGCGTGAGGAGGTTGGAAGAGAACATCTGCTTCCATTGGGTGGGCAGAGAAAGCTTCTCTGAGGGCCTGAGATTGAAGTTGAAACATGAAGATGAAAAGAGGCATGGGAGAAAAATCCAAGCCCACATCTTGTCAAGTTCAAAGGCCCTTTGTCAGGAAACTGCTTGTTGTGTTCAGAGAACTAAAGACTAGTGTGGCAGGAGAGTGAATGTAAGAATGACCAAGGTAGGGCTAAAGGACCAAGCAAGTAGGGCTGTGTGCACTGCATTAGTGATTTAGATTCTAAATCCCATGAGAAGCAATTGATGGGTTTGCTGCAGAGGAGTGGCATGATCCAGTGTATGTTTTAAGTTAGTGAGAGGGAAAGTGCTTTCCCAATGAGCCACGTGGCTGAACTTCTTTTCTAAAGCTGTCATTGCACAATTACTATTGGCCAGGCCTATTCCAAGGGCTTCCAAGTTGTAACAGTTAGGTTGGGTTAGGCTATGTTGTGGTAACCATAATGCCTAGCATCTCGAGAACTGAGTGCAGTAGACCTTTTGTTTCTTGTGCAAACAAGAGAGCAGGAGGGCTGTCCTCTGTATCTTGGCTCATTTTCCCACACTGCTCCTGTCTTGGGCACTTCCATATCAACTGCCATGTAAAGAGAAGAAAAAACCTGGAAAGTCATCTCCAGCTTCCTTCAGGAGTGACACATGGTACTTCCACTCATATTTCATTGGTCTAAGTCAATCATGAGCAGATTTAACTTCATAGGGGAGCAGAAAAAGTACAATCATCTTATGGAAGCAAAAGAGAACCAGAAATATTGGTGAGAAGCAATAAAAACTACCCTTTATGTTTCAACTCAATTGATCATCGACCCAAGAGCTAGTTCACTATTGTCCCAGGGAAGCAACAGAAGAATAGAAAAGTTACTTGCCCAAGGACACACAGCTTGAATTCAAACCTAGGCTCTGTGGCTGAAGGTATCCACTCTTGACCCCTAGGCTACTCTGCCGCACGTATTGGTGATTCTTAAATGTTAATGGAAAAAAGTGGGGGAGATGGGGCTAATTAAAGTACAGATTCCTAGGCTCAGAGGAATCCAAAGATTCTGTTTCAGTCATCGAGGTTGGGAATTTACCTTTTTTTAAATCAAGCACTTCAGGTGACCAGTGGACTACAGTTTGAGAAACACAATTTTGAGATTATTCTAGTTGCACAGTGGACAGTGGGTTGGAGGGGATCAGCGTGAGAAAACATTGTCATGGTCTAATGAAAGATGGTGGAGCACTGACTAAGCCAATGGAACTGACAGGACTTGTCAACTAACTAGAAACAGAGACTAGCAATGAGGTGAATGGAGATACATATATCCCTCTAGGACAGCAGTCCTCAACCTGCAGGTCACGACCCCTTTGGGGGTCGAACGACCCTTTCACAGGGGTCGCCTAAGACCATCGGAAAACACATATCAGATATTTACATGACGATTCATAACAGTAGCAACATTACAGTTAGGAAGTAGCAACGGCAATAATGTTATGGGGTCACCACACCATGAGGGACTGTATTAAAGGGTCGTGGCATTAGGAAGGTTGAGAACCACTGCTCTAGGAATTACAGATTTGGGGCAGAGAGGTTGAAGAGTTCAATTTAGGAGATAATGGAATGTGTGGGGCTAAATAGATGAGTTGAAACTTAGGAGAGTTATCAGGGCTAGAGACAAACATTTAAAGGTCATGTGCATGTATGTAGTATTTAGGCCACAGGAATGAATGAGATTACCCAGAGAGCTTCCTGCTTCTACTATCCTTCCATTCTTGTCACAAATTCTCCAAACTAGTTTTTTCTGTTTTATTTTGAAATGTATCTCTCAGCCAGATATTCTCCAAACTATAGCCACAATGAACTAGTTGCAAAACTCTCGTTGCATGCTTTTTCTTGTTTCTCTGTCTTTGACATGCTTTTTCTCCCCCCTACTTGGAAAGCCCGACTTTTCTGCCCCACCTCAGCTTAAATGACCTACTTCTATTCATGCTCAATCTTCAAAACTCAGCTAGGCTCCTCCTCTTCTGGTATGACGCCTTTCCTCGACCCCATCACAACCACCTCGGTAACCTGGACAATCATGGCACCACAGTCCCCTGTTCTAGTTAGTTCTCTAACCTCTGTGCTCCCATGTTATTTGTGTGCATCTTTAGTTCTCAGACAGCTCACAGCTTAGCAGACTGGACAGCTACTCAATAAATGTGATTTGTGTGATCATTTCATCCTAGCATAGTTTCATTGATAATCTAAGCCAATCAGATGCTCTGTCTACAGTGGAAAGAGGTGTCTCTTGATTTAAGCCAGAACATTTGGGAGACAGGAGGAATGCCTAGAAACAAATGGCAAGCTTTTATAGAAGCTTGCAAGTTCAGAGTGATTAGGAGTGTCAGAATATGAGGGAGCAATATTTAAATTTTGTCTTCCTATAATTTCATTCATTCATGTCTTCTTGTATTTGTCCATTGCCCTGTGCATGCATCCATCCATCCCACAAACTTTTCATTGGTATTGACCATGAGTTCCGCCATGTTTCGGGAAGCTGGAGAAAAAGAGATGAATTCAATGGCATAGGAGTTTCCTTACTGCCAGCTCTAAGTTGAAGCAGGAAAGGTCATTTGGACCAAATTGTGGAAGATCTGCCCCACGCTAATATGTTCTGATGTCTGCCTGAACACTGGGTGCCTTTAAGCAGATGAGTCACCTGATTGGGCTTATAATTTGGAGGCACAATTTTGATATAAGGTACAAGATAGACTGGTGTGGGGGAAGACCAAGGAAGGAAAAGGACATTTAGTGAAGACATGCCTCGTTCTAGCTTCCATTCTGGACACTTTATTATTAAGTTGCTTTTCACACGTGAAGTATCCCCTTTCTACACAGGATCAACGATGTAAGGTAAATAACATGTCCAAGGTCACACACATGCAGAAAGGAGGCAAGGGATTCTATCACTGACTGGTTTGCTTCCCTAGCTCCTGACCAATTTCCTGTCTACATGACGCCCCCCCCCCCGCCCCCCGCCGATACTCAGAATTTAATTATAAAGGATTATATATTTATTCTTACATGTTTAAACTTCAGTCACCTTCAAAGGACACTTTGTTTGATGCAATACACCTATTGAGACTCTTTCCACTGCTCAAAACATGTAACTGATGAGTTTTTGAACTCATCAATTTTGATGCCTTTTAGTGCTTCTGCCATTTTTTGTTCACTTCTTCCCATCAATGACATGTTCCCTTTGAGGACTTTTCTCAGTTGGAGAAACAAACAAATCACCTGGGGCAAGATTGGGTGAATAGGGAGGGTGGGGCACAGGGCTCATGCCATTTTTTTGGTCAAAAATCTGCTGAACCCTCAAAGCGGTGTGGGCAGGTGTGTTGTCATGCCACCTGCTGTTTGTGTAAATCACCCATCATGAAATGGGCAAACACGTTGAAAGAGTTTTTAAAAAAAAATCACTGAAGCTGATGTAGTCTCTCACACCACCACCTGCTGACACATGGATGCAGATGGGTTCTAGAACACTGACCTAGTGGGGGAAGCCTGTACTACCAGGGACCTGCCCTCCAGAAGATAATTGTGGGTATTTTTGGGTCCCCCTTGGACCATGCTGCCTGTTAGAGGAGTTCAGATGAGGACCTGGCCCACAGCAGTGCAGTGAGGAATAGAGGGGAAGGCAGATTTGAGGACTGATGGGAAACAGGCAGACTTAATGATTGACAGGCAGAAGGTAGGAATGGCTTCAGGAGTTCAAGTTTGGGAGACTGAGTGAAAGGTCATAAGTGCGATAGAAACTTGAGGAGGAACAGAGAATGAAGTTAGAATGGCATGTTGGTTTTGAAGTTTTTCTGCCTTTTCCTGAGTATGTGCAGATAGAGACCTACAAAGGATAAAGCAGGGTGGAATCATTTGGGATGACTAATTAGGCTGTAATAACCGGGCAAGATTTTAATCCCTTTGGGCCCGTTACCAAGAAGGGCTGTTCAAATGTGGAACGAAGGTTTCCAAGATATGAAACAAAATATTTGGTTCAAAAAAAAAATCACAACTTTTTATTCTGATCTGATGTGGCATTGGAAACACTGATGTAAAAGGGTTTGTTGGTGCTAGACAAACTCAGAGTCCAGAGAATTCCTTTGCCACGAAGTCCCAATTCTTCTGTACTTTTTAGGATGACTGTCCTAAATAAAAATTAACTACATGACTATCAATAGTTTTACATTATTATCAGACTGAATAATTTGATCTGAAATTTGACACAAGATACTTCTGTTTTTAAATAGAACAGTGTGTACAATATTTATCTATTACTCTGATTATCTATTTATACTGAAAAATTGGGATGAGTAAACTCCAGACATGTGACTAGGGTTACCTCCTGGGACTGGGATTGTCAAGAAATTTTACTTTTTAAAGTAAAGTGTAAATTTCACGTAACTGTTTAATGTTTACTGCTTAAAATGTCTAGGGTGTTTGAAAAATATTTTACAAGCAGGTGTTCTCAGAAGCTTAATATTTTACAGAAAAATCACAAAAGATTTTTAAGTAAAATTCTACTTTGCAAAATAATCTGTTACCCTTTCAATATCATCATCACACTTAATGGTCTGGAATAAGTGAAGAAAAATGCGTCATTGCTACTTAGAAAGATGGTAGGGAATGGCAGTTTTAAAAACAATAAAAAGAGCAGGAGGCGAAATATATTACGATGAGTAGTGGAATGATCTGCTTGTCTTGGTAGCATTTCTAAATGCACAAATGTTAGTAATGATTTGTTTCTCTGTTTCTTGATACGTAATAATAATCACATGCTGGCCTGAATAACCATTCTTTGTTTAATTGGATTGTATCTTATTGATTAAAAATATCTGTGACCAATGTTGTGAAATTTAACTTTATTAACCTAACTTAAATTGTATAATGAAATCCAGAGAAGTAAAAAATAATTTTTTTCAGATCTAAAAGAAATTTTGTGTGGTAACAAAGCAAAACTAACTGAATGGGACCGAAAAGAGAAGTGTAATTACTGAGACGTTTGTCCCTGTTCTTCAGTGTCCTGCCATCTGGGTCAAATTCCGCGAATCCTGATAAAATTGTATCCCTGCTATGTCCTAAAAACCATGTCACAAAAGTATTAACTGGCTTGACTTCTTTTTTTTTTTCAATAATACAAATTTTTTTACTGAATGTGGATCTCTTTTTTGACTTTGGCTATGAGAAATCATCATGATTTGAACGTGCTCAGTTACCGAATAGACGCATCGAAGGGAATTTGGTTTCTAGCACGTCCGCGTGCTCCCTCTTCCCTGTCCTTTCTTGTGTCTAAGTCTGTGTCATGCCTATGACCGGGGGCGTGGGGAGGCCTAAAGGACTGAACTTCACAAAGGGTTCTTTTTATGAACATCTCAGCTATCAGATTTGGACCCAAATGGCCCCTGCTAACTGAATTTCTGTTGGCACTGGCCGCCCGCTCATGTCGCTGGCGTGTCGCCAGCAGGTGCTATCTCTGATTCCACTCAGGTGTGAGCACGTTTTATCAACCAGGACAGAGCCACCACTCCAGTGATGACGAGCGACAAAAAAGCCAGAGAACTGGCTACCATTCCAACGCGGACTGTGCAGGAGCAGGGACAGCTTGTCCCCCTTGTCCCGCTTTGGGGAGGTCGGTCTTCTGAAATAACCTTGCCGTCCCAACGCAGTTGGGTGTGGCCTCTCAGAACTGCCCACCGAAACTCTGGCTAATGTCACAAGTGAGCAGGAGGGATCTGTAATGAGAGGAAGCGGAAGTCCGAGAGACGAGTTGGGAGACAGATGACCGCACTTGGCCGGGTTACCCAGAACGTTTCAGCCGCCGCCAGCGAGTCCATGGCCCGGGCACGTTTTCGGGCCTCGGACTGCATTAGCGAGCCTGGCGCACACAGTCTCTCTCTGAGCTGGCATTCTCATGGAAATGACGGGAAACAAACAATAAACCTAATATGTCAGTAAATGATACAACACACGGAGCATGTGTTATAGCACAATAAAGGTAAGGAGATCGGGAAGCTAAGGAAGTGGGGGGCTATCGTTTTGAATAAGGGGGTCAGGGTGCGCTCTGTTAGTGGACACACTTGAGCAGACAGACCTGAGGGCAGTGGGAGTAAGCCGGAGGCTCCATCTGGAGGAAGAGCACTGGAGCAGTGTTGGAACGGAAGAGGCGACGGAAGGTTTCTGGGCTCAGCGGGAGCTGCGATAGAGAGGTGCCCCGGGGGCCAGATTCCATATAGATGCTGGCTTTAAATCGGAGGCAAATGGCAAAGGTGGAGGTCACTTGGGACCTTTAAGAGACCAATTTTGGTGGATTGGTGAGGGCAGAAGGCCGAGGTCATTGAAGAGAAAAAGAGGCTAAACATGGATGAAGATAGCAAGTACAGTCCCCTCTTCGGACGAGTCTTGCTGCAAAGAAATAGGGGGTAAGGGTGTAGGGTGAGAAAAGTGAGAAAACTAAATAATTTTGTTTCCTTTCCTTTCCTATTTCACCCTCTTGGTATACTGGGGTGAGGGAAGCTCCCGATGAGTGCCCAAAGGGCTGGTTAAAGGACAAAAGTGGATCAAGCTCTTGCTTCCCCAGTCTATTCAATCTGTCAAAAAACCTACTGGCTCTTCCTTAGAAACATAGAACCCAACTTCGTCTCCCCGTAGCGCTTTGGGTAAATAATATATAAAATATGAACATAAAAACTCCTCCATTCCGACCCACCTCGCTGTAAAATATAAACCTAAAAAAATCCACTCCTCCCCACCCCCAGGCATCACCTCTGTGGTGGTAGAATATCTTCCAGGCCCTTGACTTTTATCTGCATCGGTCTACGGGATGTTAGAGCACGTGGTACAAGCAGAGGTTTGAAACTTGCTTGCAGAGTTAGGCTGCTCTCTTGTGATTGTGGCTTTCACCATGGCAACATGCCTCAGGTAGCTTCTTGCTCAAGGATATGTGGAATAAATAGACCTGGACCCAGCCCCATCCAACCCAGCTGAGGTCAACTGAACTCTAGCCAACTTGAAGCTCTCTGAACCCCACCCTTTGGGGGTTTTATGGAGGCTTCATTGCCTGGGCACTGTTGATTAAATTACCGATCCAACCTCTAGCTTTCTCCCCTCCCTGGAGGTCAGGGGGTGCAACGGAAAGTTCCAAGGCTGTCATCACAGGGTTCGTCCTCCAGGCAACCCACCTCCATCTTTAGGTGCAGTCCAAAAGCCACCTCATTAACATAACAGACAGATTTATTGATCTATTCATTTAGGAAATTCCAACAAGTTTTAGGAACTCTGTGCCAGATACAGAACCCCATGATAGGAAACTTGTATTCCTCTATGTATCTCAAGCACGTAGAATAGTTTCTGGAACATAAATATTGGTTGCATGATTGATCCCTTGCTAATACGGACTGGAGAGTTGGCTGTTCATCACTGCTTCCAAGGTTTAGACTTCCAGATGAAATTTTCTGAAGAATATACATATTCACATTTCTCCATGATTTATTGGCTCTGCATACACACTGTGCTGGTAATAGTGCATAATAATAAAATAACTGGTAATACGTTTCTAAGAAGTTATAAAAATATTTTATTTGGATCTTGTGAATGTGCCCGAGTCAGAGACGCTGTAGACACAGATTTTCTCTGAATCTCAAGACCCTTTTTAGTTTGGTGATTGCTAAAAAAAGATGCCAGGTGACATCGTACTTTGGGTGTTGATTCTAAACTAATACAGGTTGACGAGCTGGAGCTTTAGAAGAGCACCCTATGAAGCACAGGTGGTTCCCCTAGAAACAGAATGGTCCAGCCATGTTGGCAAGGCTGTAGGGTCTGACTTTGGAATTGAAAAGTGAAGGTAGTAAGTACAAGGTTAAGCCTTGAAATACAGATTTGTTTGAAATCAAAGAGTTTCTCGTGGACCAAATGGCACGGACACAAACGTGTGTCTCCTTCAGAGGTCCTGTTTATGCGGTCTTCATGTGGAAAATGTGTCCCAAGCCTTCCTGGCAGCCGGCCTACTAGAAGCTGGCCCGCGGGGGCAGGAGCCTCATTTTGCTGGTAGTCCGTCTCAGGTTTACATTCTTTTAAGGAGAAGCCCCGAGCAGTAGTGATGCTGCAAAACTACTCAACTCTTTTTTTTTAAGGGTTTTGGGCAGAGACAGAGAAAGAGAGAGAGAGAGAATTGCAATTTCTCTGTATGGGCCTGTATTTAAGTTGAAATGGAGCCTTCATTTCTGTCTTGGCAAGATCATGCCTTCTGAAATAGGGTTCCATCCAAGTCAAACTTGGCCTTGTAGAGACTGGCAGCAGAGTCCCTCCTGGGGCTGCAGGCATCGCAGGCTCAGAACCTGCTACCTGTTCCACAGTGGGATTCTCCGCCAGGAAAGACATGGACATTTAATGTTGCTCTTGGCTGAGTGTGGTACGAACCCCCTTTTCAGGCAGAAGGCAGCAAAACAAATCAGCCAACGGCAGCAGAGAAGATGGGGCACGGGCAGAGTGACAGTGTCTGCGATCTGGCTTGGAGGGAAGGAAGGAGAAGGCACGATAGTGAGCATCTGATTTTTAAAATTGCGATTTACATACTCATGCTTTCCCCACCCCACCCCCCCAAACCTCTTTCATTTGGGTTAAACCTTACAAGTAAAACAAAATTCTCCTCTTCGTCATCTTTCAAGATGGCAGCATGGCTTCATTCCTACCCACCCGAGCTCTGGGCCAGCACATGGCCCAGTTTGTCTAAACCAAGAGACTTTATTTGTCAATCTCACCAACCACAGTGCTTAGTAGCAGTCGCCTTGTAAATTCAGAGTAGAAATTAGGGTAAGAAAGGGAAGGCTTGCATTGTGGGCAAAAAATGGCTTTAAAGACCTGCTGTAGAACCCAGCTTCATCGTGGCCAGCTGGGAGGTCCTGATTGCACCCTGCAGATAACCCCAGCCTGGAGACGAGAACAGGCTGTGGCCACAGCGTGACTGCCCATGCCGGTCTTGTCGGGAGGGGTTCCCTCCTCAGATGCAGCGATGACAAGAGGCTCCCACGTGGCCTGGTCTGCTGGGCGGGGCGGGGCGGGGGCAGTGTAACCTCTTAGGACCCTGGGAGGAGAGTCAGCGTGACAAAGAGGATGTGCTAACCCAGCAGTAACCGTGAGTACGGCGGTCTGTCCTAGAACGTGGCGTAGGCACTCCTAGAAAGAACAGTCCGTGCGTGAGGGCACGCTGCACTCCAACAATAACACGGCCGCGGGGAAACGGAGTGGGGGCGGAGAACTTACACTTGTACCGTCTTGTCAGTGGTACAAAACAACTCCCACGATTTAAGCATCGTAAGTTCCTAATAAAGAAACATTATAGTAAATATAGAAGGTTATTTTGACAAGACATGAGGTTTTCTTGGCAGAGTTGTTTACAGCGAGAGTTGTGGCTTTTGAATTATGGAGACTAGTGGGTGGAGGATTCGGTTTTTGAATGAAACGGGATACCAGAGGTAGAGAGATGGCTGCTGGGTTATTGTCCTGTTTTTCGTTGCTCTGAACTGACTGAAAATAGAAATCCAACTTGTATTGTTTTTTGTTTGTTTTTTTAATTCATTTTTAGTGTTAGACTCACTGGGGTGACATCTGTTAGCAAGGATGACATAGGTCTCAGGCATACAATTCTACAGTGCATCGTCAGCTTGTTGTATAATCAGTTCACCACCTAACCCACTTGTATTGTTTTTTGTTGATTACCCTCTCACGTAAGGAAGCTGTTTGTATGGCCCCAAATGAGATCCGATGGTACCAATTGCTCTCACGTTGCGTTGTGTAAGGTTTGCAGTTAACCTCAGCCCTCTGCAAATGAGTTCTTTTTGGTTCCCTGGAAAGCAGGTGATTATGGGGAAGTTAAGATTGAGCTCTAGTTTCTTTTGTTTTCAGTGTTGTCCCCTTTGTTCATCAACGTGATTCCCATAGACCCACTGGCCACGGCAGTATCCCATCTTGTCGTTTCGAAACTGCCCGATAGGAAAGCCTTTTCCTTCTTCCTGTGCTCCCCTATAATCAGGACACTTCCCCTGGTTTGACCGAGAAATACAGCAGGCAACGCCCTTGGGTAAAACAGATGAGGTGTTCTGTATTACTCTTCCACGGGTCATTGTGCTCAGCTGGATGCTTTTCACATTTACCTGGTGTGCAACACAGGCACCTGGTGCAATATTTGTGTATGAACAAATACAATTTGGTCTCAGTGATTTAATTCCTTATTTATTGGCACGAATTTGCACCTCGCAGACACAGCAACAGACTACATACATACTGGCTTTTTTGCCCCTTCTCAGCTGATTCTTAAGATAATTCGTTTTCTTCTTTTTCTGTAAAAATTCTTACTTTTTAAAGTTCTCTTCTGTTTTTCTATTCGCTTTACTTCAGTAGGACCTGTGATCCCCTTGGTCCGGCCCGTCTTTCTCCCTCAGGCGACGGGGCCCCACACAGCGAGTTGTGACTCTATGTGGCCACCTGTAGCTGTTTTCTTAGGATGTGAGCAGGTCAGGCTGTAGCTTCTCAAGCAGTGGTAGGTGGGCAGGCTGTGGAAGGTCTGACACAGGCATGTCCAACCTGCGGCCCAGGACGGCTTGAATTCTTAAACATTATGAGATTTTTTTTAGCTTATCAGCTATCCTTAGTGTTAGTGTATTTCATGTGTGGCCCAAGACAGTTCTTTCAGTGTGACCCAGGGAAGCCAAGAGGTTGGACACCACCTGTCTAAAAGTTTCTGCTCCTGAGGGCCACTTATTTAGTGCAAAAGCCTCTCTCCTCCGGACCTCAGTGCAAACTGGAGTTAGCTCCTAAGAGCAAGGAGCACTTCAGCCCACCAAAACAGGCCGTTTAGGTCTCATGGGTCTGTGGGAGCGGGCAGCCCCTCCCCTACCCAACGGGCTCTCACACAGCCAAGTGAGATTGACGCGGATTCGTCCCCGTAGTCTGAATACTCAATAGTGATGATTGGGCTCAATGTGCTTACGGAGCGTGTTGTTATGATCTCACCTCTTCAAACCCTGCAGCTATGTTAGACTCGTCCAGGAGTCTTTCTCAGCCAAGATCTATGTGCCCGGCATCGTTCTAGGTACTTGGGATGTGGGAGACAAAAGCTCCTCCCTGTTAGCACTGCTGCATCCCGAGCTGGGGGCCTGTCTCCCATTGGCTTCCACTGAAGACTGTCACATCAGGAGGAAGCGGTGGAGCTGCGTTTTAGTCCAACAGCTTCAAATCTGTGTCGTGAATGGTCGCTGTGGGCCTGTACCAGGTTATCTTGCTTAATTACAGTTGTGACACATAAACGTAAAAGCTCAGTTTTCTCACCTAGCAGTGGCTCATTCTGTGGGCTTCCCAGCCAATCAGCCTGGATTCAAATCCTGGTTTTACCCCTCAGTGTTCTGTCACCTTGGCCAAGTTACTTTACCGATTGCTGCCTCTGTGTGTTTTTAAAAGGGGTGGATAACATTATGTACATCCTAGGGTTGATGTGTGAATTAAGTGAATTAACTTACAGCAAGCAGCTGTGCCTGGCACATCAGCAGGTGCTTACTAGCAATACTTCGTATTTAGTTACTACAACATACTTACATCACAGGTCCCACGTGCGTTCATCAGCACCTCCGACCCCACCCGCTTTCCTCATTTACAGTCTGTCTACAGCTCCTTTCCGCCCGGCACACACTATGCTCTCTGGTGGGGAAGGCGTGAGTCCTGCCTTCCCAACGCCGAGCACTGTGCCTGGCACACAGCAGGCACTCAATACGAGCCTGCTAATGAATGGGAGAGGCGGTCCGAAATTTGCTCCTTGACTGGCGAGGGGAAGAGAAGGGAGAAGAAAAACTGCCATAAAAATGCCCGAATAGAGTGGCTCAGCATCATTTTCAGGGAAGAAATTGTGCTAGCTTATCCATCCCAGCAGCCCAACCGCAGTGCCCAGAGCAGAAGTAAACAGGAGCCCACAGGAGAGGTGGCAAGGCGGGGACACGTCATGCACACAGGGCAGCGAGAGTTCCGGGGAGTGGATGGGCATTATTTTGTTACTTTGGTGTCATGGAGACCCAGAGGCTCTAGGGGAAAAGAGGGGAGTTTGTAAAGTCCTCAGGCAAACCTCACCCTGCTGGGCGGAGGGATGGACTTGGATGGATGGGAGGTTAGATAAGCTGTCAGGAAAGGGGAAGTCAGGGTGGGGCTGTCTTCCCAGTGGGCAAGTGCTCGGGGACTTGAGGAAATCTGGCAGCTTTCACTGCAATGCAGTCTAGGACTTGTTTCTTCATTCGAGGCAAAGTGCAACAGTTAGCCAACTAAGCAATTTTATTCTTATCACCATTTATAACATCCAAATCAGATTACATAATACAGCAATTCTATAACATCATGTATTTACTGCAATTTCCTGCCGAAGGAAGAGCCCTTCCTGACCTTCGTCCACCACCTTTCAGCCACGACAAGTCCACTGTCAAACGCAGCAGTGCCTCACTGGCCCTGTGGGTGAGGAGAGCCTTATCAGGAAGACGAGACGGTTCAATCAATCACCTCTTGTTCATTTCTGCAAAGTCCCTTCTTCTATAGCCGGTAATTTTCAGGTCTGAAAGACAAAAAAACAACATTTATTTCTTCATGAATCATATTTCATTTTCTCCTGTCTGATGAAGATTATTTTCCCAATATAACACGAAAAGTAATTGCTCACTGAGAAATATCTACAGACTGTATCTAAGCTTTTGCTGAAAAACACCAAAGCCAAATCCTTACAGAGTAGCATGGTTAAGTGACAATCCCCCCAGTTCTTCTGAGAGTATGAATGCAGACCATTTTTTACCTATGCATGAATACATTTGATAGCTTAAAAGCTTCAATTCAATTTCTGTATTCTATTTTAGAGTATTTTTTCATAAAGTCCTTTTCATAGGAAGGATAACTATGATCTTTCAAATCCATATGAAGATAGGTAATTACCAAATAAAGGCAAATATGGAATGAGTAGTTTCCCTATTTATGTTATCATATACAAAATTTAATTTCCATTGTGATACACATGAGGGCCGTCTGGAAGGAATCCAGCCATTATGCCTCTATTTTTCTTATTACATGGCTGGATACTTTCCGGACAGCCCTCATATACTATGTATAAACACTAGCTATTTGATATTTTAACTATATACATATAACTGGTCTTTTCCTCATTTATATATTTATGGGATTAACCATACCTGAAGATTGCTTCTAGTAATAAATTAAAACAAAGACCATTTTCAAGGAAATGTTAAATTATAACAATAAAGAAAATAAAGAGTAATAAGTAAACTAAATAGATACTTTTGGAAACAGCTGCAAAAATATTTGATAGTTTGAGTTCCGTTAAAAAGCAGATGAACTCTGTTTGCCCTGAAAAAATCTTATCGAGTCCCTTCCTACATTTACAGTGTGTTTTCTTAAACAAAATACTTACAAGATACCAGATAGCCCAGCTATGAAGACCAACAGTCTTGTGGCTGAATAAATGAACTATATTACAATTTAAAGTTGTTTAACCCGGAGGAGCTCGGGCACTGATCTGGGAAACCAGCCAACATGCTCCACCGTATCAGCGACTCTGTGACAACAGGAGAGGAACTGCAGAAGTCTGTCACTGGTTTGAAATCTCTTTCCAAACATAAAACTGCATCCAGAGTCTGGGGAGTGACAGTCTGATATGATAGTGTACTCTTTCAGTCTGTGGTATGTGACTCAATACAACCAAAGCAGTAAGAGACACCATGACATTGTAAGAAACAACTTGCTCTCCTGTGTAGCTGGTTCATTGAAGTACAAAAGGGGCAGTGGTGCCACTGGAGAGGGACCTTCCACCAAGCCTCTGCAACAAAACTCAAACGCGCTTCGTCTAGTTATTTCCACACTAAAGGTTACTATTAAGTAACAATGAGATGAAAAAGCACCTTTTAATGAAATTTAGAAGTGAAACTGGAAATGTGTGTGAAAGGTAAAATCTGTTAACGGAGACAGTGACCTGAAGACAATGGGCCTGATGAAGGACCAATCTGTTACCAGATGGTTTTTGGAGAAAGCGAAGAGGGTGACGGAGTAGCTTTGCTAGGGCTGAGGCTGTGACACGTGAGGAGAGAACAGGCCCAGGACTCAGGAAGCAGAAGAGTGACAGGTTTGCGGGGTCAAGGGTAGGAAGTGAGAGGGGAGAGGGCCCGGCCAGGGAGGCGACGCAGGAGGTGACCACCCGGGGACGACGACTAATTTTCAGCTAGGAGAACTCAGTGAAAGGCAATGCTCTTTCAGGACAGGGAATACAGGCAGAAGAACAGGTTGTGAAGAGAAGAATCTTGTTCTGAACATGAAGAAATCCGAACACGGCAGGCAGCTGGCAGTCAGGATTTGGTGTTCAGGAGAAATGAGGCAAAGAGGAAGACATCTGAGAATCCTGAACACATACATGGGGAGTCCCTCTTTCCCATCCCACTGCCACGTATCAAGTGGCCCCGCTTAAAAACCTTCGCTAGCCCTCCGCGGGTCGTCACAGTCCCCAGTCACTCCTCATATGCTCTAGTTGTCCACATCCTGCTCCCATCACACTACTCGCTGTCGCCCAGATAAAAACGTCCACACCTCTGGCTTTGGGTACTTGAGATTTTCATTGCCTGGAGTATCTCTAATCTGCTTGAAGAGACTTGACTAATCCTTCAAACTTCTCCCCAAACAATCACATCTGAGAAGCCCCGCACAGCGCTCCCTTTCTGACGTTGGCTCGCCTTCTTTCTCTGGGACTGCCAGAGAACGTCATGCACACTATTCACCGTTTCTGAATTTACACTTGCCGCTACGGAAATACATTTCATTTACACAAATAGCATGTGCTGAGTGCTTCCTAGATGCCATGAAGTATACCAACTACTTCATGTGCATTCTCTCCTTTTATCCTCGGGACTCCATTCTGTTAGCAGCCCCAATTTAGAGATGACAAAACCGAGGCTCAGAGGGGCTGAGTAACTTGTTGTGGATGGCAGGGACCTCGTGCAGGCCACTTCATTCCACACGACTCCTAGAGGGCTGTCAGTTCCTCGGAAGGCAGGGCCCCAACACCACAGACCTGATGCTTTCCCGTAACTAGCGCCCACGTGGAGCGGGTGCTTGTCAGATACCTGTCAGGAGAGTACAGTGACTGCCCTGAAAAGGCCACTTGTCTGCAAACTCATCCTTGGCTCTTTCCACTGCTAAGTAATCAGGATCTTCCGCAGATGGCTAATTTGCTTCTGGGGGGTGGGGAGATGCACAGGGGCTAGATGTTGGCCCAGCTAGAAATGTCAACTCATACTAAAGACAACTGACAATATCACACGGCTTCAGGAGGCACCCCTGTGGGTAAGTGTTGAGGCCAAATGAGGCAAAGAGAAAGACATTTGTAAACGAATGTTTCTACTTCTCTCTCTGCGCACACGAACAAAAGCAGGCACACATGGAACAAATATGCATTGCTTATTCCCTTCACTAAAAGAATGTCCAAGATGCTATAAGAAGGGGAGGGGAGGGCCATTTACCCGAGTGCTTCTCAAATGTTAGTGCATACACATCGCGTGGGCTCCTGTAAAAATGCAGATTCTGACTCAGTTACTCTGTAGAGGGGCCCGTGATTCTGTATTTCTGTGCCCACGTGATGCAATGCGATGCTGGTCCACAGACCACATGCTAGCTAGCAAGGGTTCCCCTCAGACCTCACAGAGCTATTCATAGGACAGAGGACATGATTATTTGAAGAGGCTGAGAAGCCAAAGGAAGCACCTGCAGTAAGAAATTTCTGAACTACGCTGTGTTAACAGAAGGTAATGTGCTTCCTCCTTGGCTCGAGACCATTCCATGTGATAAATAATACCATTCCTGGCTCTTTTTCCAACAGAGGGCATTAGTAAGAGGCAGTTTTATGCTTTTCTGATCCAATAATAACTTCTTCATTATAATGTATATTGGATACTGAAATTCTTTTGGTATCTATCATCCAAGAAAGATGTTGGAGTCCATGTAGCTTTAGTAATTCAGTAAATGTCACTGTATTCAGGTTCTTTGAAAGTTGCTAATCACATATGGCAACACTATATGTATTAATCAAATTAAATTCTCAGAATATGTTGCTTACATATTTATCCTCTTTTATGTTTAGATGTAATTACTCTCCTTACTAGATTAAATAATTTCCAAAACAAGAAACCTGCCATGAGGTATATTCCTTTTCACAATATGGATGCTTCTATGTTCTTTGGAACTTTAATGAAATTTAATGAAATGGCTTAATCTTTTGTCAGAGGAGTGATGGACTAATTTATAGTCCATATTTGCTTTAGTTCTTGTCACTATGTCATTGCAAATAACAAATTATGAAGTTTTAAAATAAAAGAAAGGTTAACATATTTAGAAATAATAACAGTATTCTAAAATAGTCTCAGGAAATATTTGAAGAAACATTTCAAATGCTCTTACAGATAGTTAGAAATCTATTAATTTTTGTTTTTTTAATAGAAATCTACTCCTTGACTGAAATATGTCTTTTCTTAAAATTACCATATTTTCTTTACATATATAATACAAAGTATCCCAAATTGGATATCAGAGTTGCTCAAAACCACAGACTGCTAAGAAAAATGTCTATTTTAACTAGAGCGTTACGCATGCTTTAAGTAAACAGCGAAGACCAGCATATAAATTGACCACACTTCCTCAATTCCTCTTTCAAGGAAATAAAGATTCCACTCACTCATTCAACAAAGATTACTGAGTGTCAGGTCCAACTGTGGGCACAGGGAACACAGCTGGAAGCAAGACCCCAAATCTTATCTTTAGAGAGAGCATTTTTCTAACAGAAGGTCCGTCTCTCTCTCTCTCTCTCTCTCTCTCTCTCTCTCTCTCTCACCTTTAAAGTGAAAGCTAAAAGTTTTAAACTTTCTTACATGTGCTTAGGGTATACTTGGGAGATTAATGAATCTGCAAATTAGGTAACATAAGACTTTCTCTAATTTATTTTCTAAATTGTGCTGAACTTTCATAGCTATTAAGTGTTCTATAGCAATAATTCTTTTTGCACTTAATACCTGTCACCAGCAGAATACTGCCTTTAAACAATATAGCTTTAAAAATAATATAGTATTATCACTTTTTTGAATGAGAAAACAGAACTTACAAAAGCCTACCTGAGCTACAGTAAGTATTCTGTGGTACCTGTGATCACTCAACAACAGGTAAAATCATGGCGTATCTCACATAATTCTCAATTTTCTATGGCAAATCCTTCATCGCAGATGTCCCCATGCACAGTGCCGCCTGTCATTCATTATACGAAACAAGCAAAATACAGATGAAACAAGTGCATCTCAGAACTGCAGAGACTCAACTTCAGAACACAGAAATGATCGAGGCCAACACACTGACATTACCTTGAAAATAGGGACATTTCTAAAAAATACTTATTTTGACCTTAGGAAAAATCTTTTGGGAGATTTTGGTTTTCATTGTGAAATTGTGTGAAAAATTCATCTGGTTTGTCAGGAAAATGAAACATAAAGGTCTAAAGCACACAGTTTATGTTGTGGTTCAATTCAAGACACTTAATGCTATTTGTCCCATTAATTTATTTTCTAAGGAAAAAAAAATGAATTTCAGGTGCAAATCTATGGAAGTGGGTATAACTGAAGTCAACTAAGTCTCAAAAATATGTAATTTTCCCTGAGGTCTTATGTCTTTTTACTCTTAAATAATATTTCTCAGTAGTATAATGCTTACTCCAACAAAACATTTAAGACAGAACAAAATTTGGACAGTGGCATAATCTTGAAAACGGTAAAAGGTCAGTTTGAGTTTTAAGTCATTTCCATTGTGTGGATGAAATGATCTAGAATAAACCATTCCAGGGCATCTGGTGATGTCACACAACGAAAGGAGTGAGCTGTACAGGTACCACAGAGCAGGGAAACGGCGCCTCCACACACACATTTCTCCAGGAACTTGTCCCCCCCAGGCAGACGGGAAAAAGTCCAACAGCACTTTTGTAAAAAACTAAACTCACGAGGTTGTTAAACATGTTTGTGCATTAAATTACTGTTTCTTCAATGAAAATGGACAGGAACTGTTACCTCCAATTAACGCTCTGAAGTCCCAAGTAAATGATTTGGTTTTAGTTGTTTAAATAGAGATTGCTTTTTATTTTAATAACCAGTTCTAATCTGTTCGCATCCAAAAGAACAATTTAGAACAGTTCAGAATGCCTGATGTGAGCAAAACTCAGCACTGGAAATACTGAGGTGTATGGTAAGCCAATGCTGAGCTGGTTAAAATGAGTGGGAAAGTTGGAATGTAACCTTCCTCCCCAAGTCCAGCTAATAACTCCTGACTGGGAAGAGCGGCAAATTAAGTTAAATCTTGTAGGAAAATGCCACATGACTAGACTAGCATGAAATTATGGAAAATCTTGAAGATGTCTAGAGCCCAGCTCCCCATGATTCTGAAAATGTAAAAAACCCTTCTCTACTGCCTTTAAGTCTCTGGTGTGAGGCACAGGTAAAAATAGTATTTTTCTGGGTATGAATTTTACTAAAACTGGAAATCTGGAAGTTTCAGGATTAGTAGCTTTTGTATCAAGAGGGCTTGAATCGTTGCTCCCTTCCAGAGCTGTGGATTGGAAGATGCCCCAAGTCCCCTTCCCCGTTAACCATCCCCAGCCCTTGGAGCCCTGGTTCCTTTTTACAGGCTGCACAGATTACCCGCCAAACGCCCTAAACCTAATCCTGCTTTCAGGAAAGCCAATGCCAGGGTCAGTCATGGGGATCCCCGCACGGGCTCCCTTTCATCCTTACCATCCTCTCTCCCTCGCAGGCACATTTCTAAGAGCACGCTTTGTAAAAAGTCTTAAACACCAGGAACAGGGGTTTCCATTGTAAACATCTCTGTTTGCGAGCATTTACTGATGCTGAAACTTTCCACATTTAGTTCCTCTAAAAAGGTGTGGGTTATGTTTAAAATAAAGATTACTGATTTAAGGGGTAAGGAATAAAAATATATTTCTCTTCTTCGGTTTTATCACTCTGTGGATAATGTGAAGCAATTCAAGTTGAAAATTTCCACATACCTAGTTTTTCCTAAGAAAAGCTCTCCTACAGAATTTTGTAAAAATGAAAATAAAGAGTTTAAAATGATCCAAGTTTTATTTTTAAACTACATAATGAAAAATTTCCATTACAATGCCAGCATTATAATTTCCATGATTATTGTGGTTTTGTAATGTGTTGGCAAAACTGCAATGATTATGGAAATAATTATTGACAGCATTAAAATAAGCTGGCCAATTGAAAGCTACAGTCTCAGGCAGCTGAACTGTGGACAAAGAATAGTGCTGCTGTTTTTTTCTCTGAGAAAAAAAATTCTAAGTGTATACTTACAACCCCCACTTGTACATGGCAAACACATCTGTGCCATCAAAAAACACAAAATATAATTCTGTAACATATGTGAATGTAATTTATGTATCGTGAGATGTAAAAAATACTAACACACCAAGTATATTCACTAATTTAAAAAGGAGGTATACAGGTAATACTTCTCATAGGAACTAATGGCTTTTAGCTATTAAAAAAGGTATAGTTTTCTAATAAAAAAATCAGTTTTTTCCTTCTTATCTACCATTGTTTTAAAAATGACTAAGCAACTATCATAAGAAAATCTCATATATACTGAAATTAGGCCTAGGAGAGTATAACTTTTATAAGTGATACAAAATAATTTAAATGAAATCCCAACAATGGTAGCTTTTATTTAAGATTAAAACATTTTGTCAGTCACCTACTGACAATGGTTCTTTGCTCAAAAGCTTTTTATCTCTAATACAAGAACTAATAATGTTACATTTAACCAAAAGCTAATTCTAGTCCTTACAAAATGTACAGTTTTATATTATAATGTTTTAATTTCATTGCTAGGGAAACAAAAACCAAAGCAAGCTGTTTTTGTGTCTGTTTATTCCTGGTGCAGTCCAGGTACATGTGTTTCAGTCAAGTCTCCGCAGGTTTACCTTCAGATCGATCTTGGATAAGATCCAGTTACTACATTCCAAAGAAAGATTATATTCTTGGCTTAGGCAATTTGGGTGGAACAAAAGCATATTTTAAGCAGGTTCCTTCTTCAAAAGGAGAAAAAGTGTTTTTTTCTCATGAAAGCAAATCTACCAGTAATGACAAATCCCATTTTCAATGAAATGCATTACATGGTACAGCAAATATTTTAATTCTAATTCTAATGGATGGCACATTTAATGCTAAAACTGTATGACACAGCAAACAACTAAAATGGCACAGTCCATTAAGGCGGTCACTAGCCACATGAAGAGAGTGAAATTTAAATTAATTAAACTAACATAAAAGTAAACATTCATTTCCTCAGTCATACCCTACTAGCTCAGTGGAAGTACTCAAGCCACATGTGGCCAGCAGCCACTGCATTAGACAGCTCCGATACAGAGATTTTTCATCACTGTGGAAAGACCTATTAGGTAGTCTTGAACTAAAAGATCATCCTTTTCTTAGCTAACAAGTTTTTGGTTAATCCAAAAATGCATACATTTTTTCCTTATCACATACATTCCACAGTAATAAAAACTAACTAGACTTGATGTGCAGAATAATGAAATGTTGAATGATTTATGTTAAATAACTAGTACACTCACATCATGATATATCCTCAAACTTTGGGAACACAAGTTAACATATGTTGTGTGGCTACTTGTGAGCAAAGATTCAACTTTAATAGCATAATGAAAAGCCTGGTATCTAATGCATATACCTGCCACAGGGAAATGTGGAATGAAAAGAAAGGGCAAGAAAATCCATTCCCAGAGCGTAAGGAAAAATGCATCAAAGGCTCCAAGCTTCTCTCCAAGTTTATAATTAGAGAAGAGCCCTTTCTAATTCTATTAACATAATAAAGGCACTTAGTCACATTTTAATTGGTTTTAAATGAACCAGGAATCCCTTAATAAAATGAGCATTTTGAGTAGTACGCTGACTATAGTAACATTAAATATAATTTGTTGTTGAATGGTTATTGTATTACTCTACCACCTGGTTTAACTGATTTAGAATACACTTTAGAATATTCATGACATTCATAACTCTACGTGTATAATATGTTTGGTCATATATTTGATTAAATACCACCTTTAGTATTTCTAGTTAAAAAAAAAGGAAAGTACCACACCCCTCTTAGGTATATAAATTTATTTACAATGTTTCTGTAAGACAATCAGGTATGACCGACTTAGATTTACAGAACTTCAGACAGCCTGGTAACCTACCAAAACTTCAAGGACTACTTAAAATTCTTTTTTAGAATATAACTTATTAAGGTGGAATATTTGAGAACTACATACAACTTAAGTGTATTTATAGAAGATGCCATAATAGGCAATAAGAGGCACTTCAACTGAGTGGTTCAGACCATGACCCAGGAGCTAGAATTGAGTAACTAAAACTGAATTAAATCATTGCTTTCAGGCAGTGTGGGCTCTAGTGCCTATTACAGTGTCTTGCACGGAAGAGGTAGCCAATATGTGCTTGTTGAATAAATATATAAATGAATGAAGCACTTTGCTTCTATGAAAAGAACACAGGCTTTGCAACCAGACACAGGTTTAAATCCAGGCGGTACCACAAACCAGCTGACGGTTGGCTTGCCCTTAAAAATAGGACTGCCACATTTATCTTACAGGCATGTGAAGAGAATTAGATACAAGGCATGTAAGCCACTAGCACAACAATGGGCAACTGGAAAGTGCTCAATAAATGATCACTGAGAATGTTACTGTGCTCATCATTTGCAGATGTATTTAGTCAAGAGGAATCCTGTCGCAAGTCAGCATACTCAAAAGGATTTAAACAAAATACTCTAAAGACTTCTCCTGTGTGGAAAGAGTCTGACAACATGTATAAAGACAGTAACGGGGGTCAGTGATTAGATTGCCGGACACGGGCCAATCCTGGTAAGGATGGTCACGAGCCTATCCGGTCAAATTGCTCGTGAAGAGAGAGGATTTTCAGAACAGAGGACAGCATCTGAGGGGAGGATTAGCCGTCTTGTGCAGGACAAGCCACGAGGATATGGTTCTCTCTAGACTTACTTCTGTAAACATTTCTGAGCTTCTATCAATGTGAAGTACTGGTCTGGGCACTGCGGGAGGGAACAATGACAAGGTGCAGCCCTTGTCCATTAGGAGCTCCATGTGGCAGTGACTGAGAAACACAGGAGGTGAGAAGCAGAAGGCAGCTGGCCACCCAGTCTGGGCTTGATATTTAGACAAGCCTCCTTAAAGGAGATGACCTCTGAACTAAAGTCTAAAGAATGGGTAAGAGTTACACCAGACGTTAAAGGTGAGGGGTTTGTTTTATGCCGAACAAAGGTAAGGAGAAGAGTTAGATGGCATGAAGAAGGTGCCAGTCTTAAACAGCTACTGCCCAAACAGTACAGTCACATGGGAAGAATTTAAGCTGAAGAGACAGGAGGAGGCAGGTAAGGGAGGGCCTGGTAGGTCAGGCAAAGAAGCCTGCAAACAATTAGATGAGAGAGTATGGCACATCTAAGCAGCTTTCCAGAAATCAGGTAGAGGAAGCTGTACGTAAGAGAGGAAAAAGTGTCTTGTTTTTCTATTCAAATCTAGACTATCTGTAAGTATTCAGAATTAATGACTTTTTGTTAGAGGATATTCTCAACTTAGGCAATCTGGAAAATGGAGAGTCTTTGTAATGACAATTCAGTTATCATTCCAAGAAACTACAATCAATCCAAGCACTGCCAACCCAACCAAAATACCTGATCACTGTAGGCACTTATGACACCCTTGCACTTACATGGCAAGGGCTTAAGACTTAGAGATTGGTTCTACCCTGTACATCTAGAGTTTATTTGCAGGTAGGAGCTACACAGAGTACCCAGGGAAGTTAAAAACAAAACAAAACAAAAATAAAAACTTCGCTCTTTTCACCCCAAGGGTCTTATCATCTGATTAAAGAAAGAAGGAACACCAAACTCAGCTTAAAAAACAAAGAAAAGAGAGACAAAAAAGACTTACGGAGACCACACTCTTGGGAAAGCCTCTATTTCTTCTTGTGAGTATTCATCTAGACGTTTGGGTACTTTGCGTGGTTGAGGAAGCTCTTCCACTAAATTCTTAAGAATATCTTCTGGTATATCCTGGTTTAAATAAAAATTCAGGCTTAATTTTCTTAAAATATATTCCTTAGTAATAAATTAGTAATGGTAAATATTAAAAAAAAAGAGCAATATTTATAAAATAAAAAATACAAACTCTGAAAATTCCTGAAAAGTACATTCGATTGGTGATGTAATCTCATTACACTAAAATACTTCATATTTTAATCTTGACAAATGTGACCATTTTCAGAGTGAAAATGTGAGTCATCAGATAAAAGATTACTGAAGAACATATTTCTCATGATAAATTTGACATGTCGAATTTCGGTAACAACTAAGTCACTAAGTTCTGTGTTTGTTTGTTTTTTCTAAATACCGTTTAACTTATCCCCCTCCTCTAAACCGCAAACAGGCACTCCATTGGCTTGTCCTCACAATTTTTCACCTGATGAGTGTATGTGCTGGGTACAATGCTTCCAATGTTACCTCCATCCTTTCAAATCCATTCTGTGTTATCAGAAAGACTTTTGAAAATGAAAATCTGCTACATCTTTTGGGTCATTTATTGAATTCCTTCTATAAACTAGGAATTGTGCTAGGTGCCGAGACAAGAAAGGAAAATTGAAAGGTCATGGCCTTGAAAGGCTTGTGGTTTTTAAAAAGTGACTCAAAACAGGGTCGTCACTCCTAGCCTGCCTCTCCGGCCTCACTGCTCCATACACAGCGGAGTCCTTGCCTGTGGGGCACTGGTCTTCACCAGTGGTGGCCAACCATTTTGGGCTCCCTTAGCCACAGTGGAAGAATTGTCTTGGGCCACACACAAAGTACACTAGTAATAGCTGATGAGCTGGGGGGAAAAAAAAGGAAAAAAAAGGTCACAAAAAAAATCTCATAGTGTTTTGAGAATTGTGTTGGGCCTCATTCAAAGCCGTCCCGGGCCGCAGGCGGGACATGCCTGGTCTACATCCTGGGGCCTTTATTACCAGTATTCCCTCTGTCCACAGTGGCTTTTCCCTGGGTATATAGCCAAATGTTCAGAAAAAAGAAAGAAAAAGTAAAATGCCAAAAAATCTAATCTGGGTAATGAAAAAGCAAACTACAAAGTAAAGGATGTATGAGATTTTAAAAGAAAGAACAGGAACTGAATAAAATGAAGAACATGAGTAACCAAAAGATTTAACATTTATATGGTGCTTATAATATAGAAATAAGGGAAAAGAAAGTGTATTGTGAGTCGGGATGATAAGTTAATTTTGGACATTACTGAAATAATAGTAAAGTATCTACGTGGAAGTTTCCTATGGCTATTTCCACAGGGATAGTAGATATAATTCCCCCTTTTCATTTAGTGTGTTCTTAGACATTAAAAAAAAAAAAGGTTATTATATAGTAAATTACAGTTCTCTGCAGAGAACATATAATTGGGAATCAATTATCTGGGTAAGGTCATGGCATCGAATAAGTTACTGTTTTGACCAAGCAATATGACTTAAGAATCAAGATACAATTTCAAAATAGCTTTAAAGAATCAAGAGTTCTGCTTTGTAGGCTTGTTGCTAAAACCTAATATGGCAACATTTTATTAATATGTTTTAGAATTTGAGTTGGCTTTCTAAAATCATGATTTGGATAGACTGAGTCACTATGAGCACCTACAACACACAATAAATACTATTGATAGTGTGTTTCTTCACTGAGAAGCATTTTAAAAGTATTTAACATCCCTTCCCCAATATATTCAAAGTTTTAAGTATAATTACACAGAAACAAGCAGAGGGTGCCTGGGCATATGAAATAGTATTAAGTGACTCTTATTTTTTACTTCCTGAAGAAGTCTACCTGCCAGTGTGATATTTATAAAAATTTATGAATAATTTCACACTTCTTCGGGAAGCCATTACAAACTATAATTTGCACTAACCAAAATTCTGAGAGCATCTTATTTTGTTCCAAAAGCAATAAACCGCTTTCTGTGGAAAACAAAATTGGCAAACAATTTCAAAAGCTGCCCAGTGCTCACTCAGCATAGAGTCCATGGAACATGGTGGATTTAGAGTAAATGCTTGCTAAGCTGAATAGCATTTTGACTAAAAAGAGCTTACTAACTTTTCTGATGATTAGAGGAGTTCACTGAAAGAATGAATAAAAATCAACGCAAATGAGAATTGAAAGCTGTTAATTAGGTATTATACATGACACAGGAAGAGGGGGAAGTGCTTCCTCCTTTAATCTGCACAGAGAAGGTAACCCCAAAATGCTAACTGAGTGTGTTTAAGCGTCCTCTACACAGAGGGGATGGTTAACCTAAGAGGAAGAGTAGAAAAAAGAAACACAGTAGCTAGGTGATCTTCTACTTTATTATTACTTTTTTATATTTTTAAGGAAATTTCAAATATATAGAGTTGTTGTGAGAATACAGTGAATACTCATCTGACCTTTACCGTTACCAGTTGTTAGAATATGACGTTTACTTTCTCTTTTTATCTATACACAAACACATTTATACAATCACTTCCTTCTTGGCTGAACTACTTGAGAGTAATGTGTAAATATTTCACCCTTAAATATGTCAGCACAAATCTCCTAAATGTAGGGATCATCTCCTACATAACCACATTACAGATTCATGTTCAGGAAAATTAACACTGATGGAACACTTTTTATCTAATATACAACCTATATTTAAATTTCCCAAACAGAACTATTGTCTTACATATCTTCTTTTTCAATCCAAGATCCAGTCAAGGGTGACTTGCTGCATTATATTATGTTACTGTGTTGTTTAACATACAATAATATGTTCTTTAGTCTAGTCTCCTTATATCAGAAGAGTTCCCTTGCCTTTTCTCTTTCATGAAATTAACCTTTTGTAAGAATCTAGGCCAATTACATCGTAGAATGTCTTTTTATTTGGATTTGTAGTATTGTTTCCCCATGATTAGATCCAAGTGAGACATATGTGGCAGGATGCTATATAGTTATGTTGTGTTTTCAGTGCTTCACTCATAGCAGGAGGCACATGTCAGGTGTCCCATACTGATGATACATTCGCTCTCTTGGTTATGGTTGATGTCTCCCAGACATCTTTACTGTAAAAGTATCTTTTCCCCTTTCAAATAGTGAGCACTCTGTGGTATGATGTTTTGAAACTGTGAATATCCTGTTCTTCAATGATCTCACCTGATGAGTACAGAATATGCTGGTAATGGCTGCTTTTCTAATTCAGTATTATCTCTACATTTTTTTAGATGATATTCTTCTCTAAAGGGCTTTTGCCTTTTCCAGAAAGGAGAAGGGAAATTATAACAAGTTTTTAGACTATGATCGAGGGGTCATAGATTTTTGTTTATATTCAATGTAGTCCATTATGATTACTATTCATTTGAAGGCTAACAGCCCCATATTTGGTCAGAGGGCACCAATTCAAGCTGCCTCCTACATTCTCTTGAAATTTTTCTCTATTGGTTTTTGAGCACTTTCTTTTATTTTTCTGTTACTTACTATTTTACTGTTTGTATGAGTATACTCCATAATAACTTTGTTCTTTCTTGGTGCCAGACCGAGAATCAACCAATTTTCTAAGGAGAACCAGGTTCCTTGTAACCAGGAACAGCACTTAGAAAACAGATGTGGGCATTAATAAAATAAAATTACAGCACAAATAGTTGTGCTTACTTCTACTGGTGCTGCAACTTTATTTTATAAATACATGCATATAAAATCTTATGATAGAAAAGTTAAAGTAAAAAATAATCTAAAAGGTATTCTCCAAAAAAAAAAAAAAAAAAAAAAAAAATCCTGTTGTCTTCCCTATTCCTTCCAACTCTTTGTGCCCATGGACCAATAGTAGCCAACTTCACTTTCTTATTTATTCTTCCTGTAGTCCTTTATGCAAAAAGGAGCAGAAATAGTAAACATACATACAAATATATGCATATAAAATACAGTATGCTATCTACATTCTTTTTCACACTGCTTTTTTTTACTTAGCAATATATCTGGGAAAACCTTATCAAGTCACAACAATATTTGTCATTTTATTTGTATAACTGTATAGTACTCAGTTGAATGGATATCATAATTTTCTATGAATAAGGATTTATTTCTATTATTTTACTATTATAAATAATGTAGAAACAATAATCTCATATATTTTCAGATTGAATTGCTGTATGATTGCTAGATCAAGTATGAATATCCTTGTGTATGTATTTTGTTAAATGTTACCTAATTGGTAGACAGTTTTTTATGGGTTGCATCATTTTGTATACCCACCAGCAATGCATGACTGCCTGTTTCCCAATTAACGGCCTTGACAATAAAATGTGTTGTCAAGCTTTTGAATATTTAACAATCCATTCTTCGGGAAATGGGCTCATTTACTTTATAGCCTGAAATTAATTAAGTAATTTGCTGTTCAACTAAACTACCATGAATACTTAAAACCTCCACACTCAAATCTTACAATGGGGATAAATAATACAATTTTTGTGTCCTTTAGAAATTATGGTTTCTAAAAATGTTACAGTATAATCAGAAACAGGAGTTTCTAAATTCTTTTGATTTCATGAAGGTCATTTATTCTTAGATGATTTTACTGCACCTGTACTTAGTACTTCAAGGTGAAATGAATAGTGGAAAATTATTTTACTCATTCATCCAAAGCAAAGTTAATAATTGAACCATTATGATACAAGAATGAGTAATTTACACACGTGTTGTTTAAGCTTACAATAGAGCATACAAGTGGCCCAAATAATGGATATACTTGATATTTTGAAATGAATTTCTACATAATTCTTCTAATAGTAACTATAAGGACAATAATCATAACCATGGTAATGACAACAGCTAGCACTTAGTTTCAGGCCCTGATCTAAGTGCTTTAGGAAATGTTATCTCATTTAACCCTTAAATAGTAGGTCCTATTATTATGCCCATTTCACAAATAAGAAAACAGAGATGATAAGTAACTAGTTCATGGCCATAAAGTCAGTCAATTGTGGAGCATGGATTCTAATCCAGTCTGATTCCAGAGCCTGGACTCAACTATGTTGTTAAAGAATAGAACCTCTAGTGTTTCATTGTGGTATACTAAAGAGAAAAGCTAAGTACTTCAACAGTGTAATATTAATAACAGGAGCTCTGATCACTGTTCCTTGTTAAAAAAAAAAAAAGCAGTTATTAAGATGAAAACTCAGAGCTTACAGACTTTTAGTCCAATGACAGTTCACTTTATGATTTAAAGTTAGAGCAACTGTTACTATGGTGCGCTCACTATAAAATACAGAAAATATTTCAGAAGTTGACATGAAATTACTGAAAATAAGTCTACAGCAATTATTTTAAAAGAAGATAAAGTATTTAATTGAAAATTTAGGAAAAGCATTAATTACCAATGACCACTGACTTACCTCATCTGGGAAAAGATGTAACCTCTGCATCATAGTTCGTCTGTGAAGGTTTTTTGGTAGCATGCCATAAATAGCTAGTTTTACAATCTGAAAAACAGGTATATGTAGGACTCAACAGAAAATATCACTTGTGATATAAAGAAGGTAAACATAATTAGAGATAGTGATGAAAACAAGTGCACTAAGACTCAACAGGAATATGAAAGGAAAGAAAGACCTAAGTAGATACATTGAGCAACAGTTACACATTACTATTTTCTTTAGGCTCTTTGTGTTTATTTTTATTTAGATAAAAAAAACTAAAGGAAGAAATTAAAAACTATGTATGTGCCACTTTTAGCTAGACCAAGAAGAATTCTCTTAAGATTTTACAAGAACCTGTGGCTCAAATAACCTATCACATAGTGGATAGCGCAGCGCCCAGGGAGGCCATAATCCTGTTTCTTCCAGGTGGGAGGTGACGCTTCCAATTCAGAAACTAAGCCTGACCATACAGTTAGGTGACTGACTCCACAGGCCACAAATCTACAACAATGCTAATGGTAAACAGTCATTGAAAACTTACTATGTGTACATGGGTCAGTGCATTACATTGGTCGTCTTGTGTACAAGGCTGAGTCTCATTTCACAGATGAGGAAACAGATGTAGCGAGGTTACAGAAGTCCCTCATTTCATGTATCCAGTAAGTGGTGGTGCTGGGATTCAAATCAGGCAGTCTAACTCCCAGAACAGAAACTTGGTCATGCAATCACATCGACAATGTGTTTCTCTCCATAACTTATCAAGAAGACAAAAAGTCCCTTCTCTCTACCACATCCATTCCCAACACAGCAAACTAAACTTTCTGTGATCTTACACTGACGTCCTTTTAAAGATATCCTCATTGTTGGTATAAATGTGATTTCATGTATGTTTTGTCAAAAGAAGGTGACACAGTATCACCCTGTGCTCCATAATCTACTGGGGGGCCTCCTAGTATATAGTATCTACAAATATATTGTTAGTTCCTCATAAAACTACTGAGACAGTGGGAGTGTTACATAGAATTTTACCATCTGTACTTATATTTCAAGACTATAATTTGACATATTTTAAAGTTAAATGCCCTGTAACAATACTTGTTAGAGCAGGATTTCCCTCATTATAGGAGGATTTCCTGTTTTCACATCAAGTCAGACTACAAAACCTTACTACATATGAAAGCTAATGACATCCCATATATATTTTCCATACTTTATGTTCTGGAAACTTTATTTGAATATAGACAGACATATTATTAAAATAAAAAGCAACTGAAAATTCAGTTCCTCAGCCACACAGCCACTTCTCAAGCGGTCAATTGCCACATGTGGCTAGTGGTTACCTTACTTGACAGTGCAGACAAAAATCTCCATCGTGGCACAGATTTCTATTGGACAGCACTGATCTAGATATTAGTTTTTAAATTTTTTAATGTTTTAAAAGTCTTAAGTAGAAATTGACATTGTTAAGACTATTCAGCATCTTTTCTGTAAGTCAGTCATTATTATATTCTTTGAAAAACCATCCTTTTAGCAATTTTCTTCTATTATTAGGGTTATATACAATTTGGTTTCCATGTCCTTAAAAAGTTTAGTTCAATATTTATTTGAATTAACAAGCTGATATTTTAAAAATCTGCCTTATTAAAAAATGCAAACATAACACTCAAATTAAGAAAAGCTAGAAAATGTGAAAAGTTTATAAGCTGACAGGGGAAAGAAAAAGAGACAGATAAACATATATACCCTGCAAATAAATATGATACAACATGCACATACAGTCAAGTAATTCTATCTTTATAGACTTAAGCATAAACTCTAAGGAATTCAGAAAGTGAGCAAGATAGAACAAGGTGAGGTTAATAAATATTAAAGACTTTCCTCACATAGTAAGTAACCCATTTGATTCACAAAAATAACTTCAGTACTATTGCAGGAAGAAATACATAAGAAAGGAACCACGTTAGAAGAAAAATATAAAGGCACAGAAACTTAAAGAAACTAAATATATGACAGAGGGATAAAGGATACAAGGAAAGGGCTGAATTTATTTCCATTTAGAATGAATGGTTTACATAATTATAAAAATACTTTGAAATATTTAATACCCTACTAATAACTACTTAAAGGCATTAATGTATTTTACAAATAATATTCTAACACTGTACCAATACTTGGAAGAACGCATTATGAAAAAAAAATTCTTTTACAAGCCACATACTGATGAGCAAATTATGCCTGCTGGCAGAAGACTCACTGCCTCAATGTATTTAGTGGCAGGAAAAAAGCTGACCTCTTCCTTAACAAGCCGCTCTTTTTCAAAACACAAAGTCAAAATTAGGACTTAAAAAAAAAAAAAATGAAGATCTTTTAATGAGGTAATAATTCAAATAGATTTAACTGACATATTTTCCAAGCCTTCATCAAATATTGTGAATGCATTTCAATCTCTGTTCATAAAACATAAAAAAATTTGAAACAATTAGTGCAAATTTAGCCAATGCCAAATTCTTAACATCAAAAAGTTGGGCTATACTGCCTCCTAGTGTACAGTGGGCATGCCTAAATACAACACAAACTTTAATTTTAAAAACATTTTAACATATTAAAACTATAATTTGTTGTAACAGTTATGGTATATTTTATCAGCACCCCTGACAACATTTTAACACCATTATATGCGATCCATATTAATACTCAAAATAGGATACTTTATTTGACCTGTAATAGTCTAAAAACACATAGTTATGAAACAGGACACTAAATATTGCCCAAGAAGTAATCTCTGAGTGTGTTTTAGTAAAACAGATATAAATGATAAAAGGTAAAAATAAATAGTAAAGCATGGAACTTCCAAATGTTACATCAGACTTTCTTACAATAAAATATGCCCCCCATCCCCTGAAAATTTTAGGCAGTACTACACCAAGCAAATGGTTGTATCCTGACAGTATTTATATATTTTTGGTCACCACTTTAGGAAAACCAAAACCAATATCTTCACAGTATAACGTTTTCCTCATTCACAAATGTACTTAGGTGAGAAGTCAAAATAGTTACCGATTGGGAAAATGCTATTTATCTTATGAGTATAAAGACTGGGTTTTAAACAGTTAAGGAAGGAAAAATTAAATTATTAAATGACAACAGAAGACCTGTAGTAATATTGAGGACTAATACTTGAATTAGAAACTTCTCCAAGTATATAACTCAAGTGATAAAGTAATAAATAAAAATTAGTAAGTTAATGATATTGCTAAAAAATTTTTTTTTAAAGCATGAAACCAATTGGAGAAAAGTACTACAAGAAATAGAATGAAGTACTACAAGAAAAAGCAAGTCCTGGGGCTGGCATTTGCCTTAATGGCATCAACTCAGTACCAGGCTTGGGTTTTAAGGGAATGCCACTTGGGAGGTAGGCAGTGGGATAAAAGATTCTCATAAACCTAGATCTTCAACAAAAAGGCAACATTCAAGGTGGTGTGAGATGTTGAGGCCTCAAATTTACCCTTTTTATGGGGATCAAAATCTAAAGTATAGTGTAAAGAGATCTTAGAAAATCCAGAAGTCTAAATAAAGGACAGCTTAAAAGGGCCCAACACACCTGCCAGAAGCTAAGTCAATATTCCCTGGAGAAATTTGCTTTTAACATATGTCTCAAAGAATTCCCAGATACGAAGTTTCAAGGTATACAAGCTTCCCAAGTATCCTGAGCAAAAATAGTAAGTTACAGATTCAGAAAGAGTACAAATATTAGATTAAATATAAATGCTAACAGTTATGTTTAATATGCTGAAAGAAATATAAGGGAACCAAAGTATGACAAAGAAATAGAAAACTACCAAAACTGACCAGCAAACTTGAAACATAAAGTAAAAGTTTAAGGAAAAAAAAAAAATAAATGAAATTAGGAACACAATAAAAGGGTCTGCCAGATGAGACAGAGAACCCGAACACAGATCTAAAGAAATTATTGACAGTGCGGCACTGTCGCAGGGAGACCTAAAACACAAGACATGAGTTCATGCATCATGCTCAGTAAGTGAGACACTGAGGTATAACCAGAGTTCCGAAGGGAAAGGGCAGATAAACAATGAAGGGAAGAAATGGAGGACACTAATCCTCAAGGAAAAATAAATAACAAAATCTGAAAAGAAACATGGAGACAAAAGCCAAAGAAGAGATCTTAAAAGTGTCCAGAAAGGAAAGGCAGAATACATACAAAGAAACAGTTACATTGAAATTTGACTTATCGATAGTAGTAACAGAAGCTAAAATCTGTTTAAATAATAGCTTCAAAAAAGTGAGAGAAAAGAGTGGTTATCCTAGAACTGCATATATAAGCAAAACTATCTTCTAAAAACAAAGGCAAAAGTAAAGAGTTTCAGACAAAAAAAAAAAAGAATTCACTATTAAAAGAATGTTATGCTAGGAGTGTTAATAAGTACTTTGAGAGGGAAACTGAATTCAGAAGGAAGGCTGAATTACATGAAGGAATTGTAAGCAAAAAAACAAAAAACTCAAAAAACACCAGTAACTGTATAAAACAATAAAAGAATGTTGAATTGGAAGGGTTTTAAAAACTCTTCAAATAGAGAAAGCATATAGATTGTGAAAGGAGAGTGGGTATTAAAAACTTCTAAGGACCTTGAGTTGATTTAACCTTTGACTTCTAATAAACAAACTCCATCAATCCAAATGAAGGTAAGAAAAAGGGGGACGAAAGGAGAAAATAAATTCTAGCTCAGTAAAATTTAAAGTTAGACTATAAAATGTTGTATCAGGCAAACACTATCAAAAGAAAGTTGGTGTAGTTATAATAATATTTTAAAAAGTAGACCTCATGTTAAAAAGCATATTGGAAATAAAGAGCATCAGTACATTTAGTATGTAACCTGATCAATTCTTTAGGAAGATTATAATTCCAAATTTAATAAAAACATATAAAGCAAAAACTGATCCAACTATAAGGAAAAAAAGAACATTCCACAATTGAGATTTCAATATAACTCTTTCAGGTAATCAATAAATCAAGTGAACAAAATAGCAAGAATCTAAGAGTGGAACGACATACTTCGCATATGTGATAAACAGATACGTAAACACATATATACATATCTAACTCTCTCTCTCCAAGACATTTTCAGCAAACATATCCTACTGTAGGTGCTCATGCAGGTGTCAAGAAATTTTTTTAAAAGCATCAAAATTCTTTGACTAAAATGTAAAACATACTAAATGGCAATTAAAAAATATACAGAAGTGAATGATAATGGAACAATATTTATCAAAGCTTGTATGATACGGTTGAAGTGAAGAATTTAAAGCCTTGAATGCTAGCTATATTAGGAGACTGAAAAAGCAGTGTCTGAACCAGTCTTTCCACAGACGGGAAATATTAAAAATACAAAAGACTTACCGCCACTGGGTCCTTCTGGTGAAGCTGAGCAGCTGTTACTTGTCTAAATCCACCTGGGTAACTGTTAAAAAAAAGCAAAGGCCTTAAAACTGGGAGTAGGATATGGTACGGTGTTCTTGAACAGACTATTATTTTATAATATAAAAACTTTTTATTATGAATCATACTTGTTTCTGGAAACTACGCTATCTAGCAGTGTCTTATTAAGTAGTAATCTATGGTAGCATTTGAAATGCTATTCTCTTAAGTAGTTAATCATCATTATTTCATAAAAAGTTGTACATTTTGGAAAATTTCTTGGCGTAACTATTTCTGTTGGATTTTGAAGTTATTCATTCATTATGGGGTAGTTTATCTGCGTGAATAAAGAAAAAGCAGTGCGTCAAAATGTTTCACATTTCCTGACAAATTAGACAAAATGCCTGTATATGCTAGTGACAAGGTTTGGGGAAAACAGGAGTGGCCCATTTGGTTCTGAAGTCAAGTCAAACTCTAAATAGGTCATGATCCTATTCCCTATTAACAGTTGGTAAAAGACCACTAAGAGTTACACAAAATAGTTGTGTTCAGACTATAATTATATATAAAGTGAATGAATCGGAGATTTAAAACTATGTTTATCTGGGATAGTATCTGAGGCAGCTTAGTAACCCGCACACTGCAGGTTCAGGTTCGGCACCTAGGTTTGCAGGGCTCCCAGTACATCAGGTAAGGCAATTTACCCCTGTGTATATGCATTTACTTATATAAGGCAAATGATAGTGTCTGTCCCATCTACCTCTCAAGATTTTTATGAGAAAATGTTTGTGAAAGTGCTTAAGACATTTCAAACAAAAACAAAATACAGATGTAAGGTTTTATTACACTGAATGGATGAATAAAGCCTAAACGATTTTCAAGGAAGGAAAAAAGAAAACATAAAATCAGTGAACTCGGCAAGGAAAGTTTGAGATGACCTAAAGGTGATTCCTTCCAGGAAAAGTTTCTTTCGACAAGATGTGAAAATATTTTAAAATGATGTAAAGAACCGGCTTTTAGGAATAAAATTTTAGAAAGCATATTTAAAAGTTTGTGGAAAAAAAAAGATAAATTTCAAACTGATAATCTTTCATGTGTTTCATGGAATTTCAGCTTCAGAGAAAGAAATACCTGTCTAGACTTCTTTTCCTATATTCTTTCTATCCATGGAAAAAATACTTTACACTTTTAACACCAAAGATTATCTTTCTATTTTTAACACTGCGATGGCAAATACTAAAGCATAATGCTATTTGCATTATATTTCAGGAGTTTAAACTTCTTATTGAAAAATTTGGAGAGCTACCATTAAATTCTGAGTAGGGGAACAAATTGAGTCATGCAATACTTAGTTGATTTTTACTAGTGAAAAAGTAAGTATTATATATTTTTCCTTCAGTATGGGAGAGTCTGACTGGAGTGAAAAAACATTTGTTTGAAATGTTAGCCACGGTTTCTCTAATTAATATTAATTCAGTAAACACTAAATGTCGATTATGCTGGGTGCTAGAGATATATGAATAAATATGATAGGCTCTTGTCCTCAAGAACAAAAACTAAGTCAATTCTTTTGAGACATCTAACAACAGTAAATGATATCTCTAAGTCATGCCAGTACATTTTAGACGACAAAGAATTAGATGGCAAAGTTCAAAGTGCACGCTTACCCATCTCACTCAACCTCTAAAACAATTAGAAGTGAATGTTACAAAATATCTAGACAAGAAATGATTTTCTGAGACTCGAAGACATAGAAGGTATTACCAAGGAAAAGAGATTTAATTATATAAAGGTAACTATCTGCAGAATAAAAACATCATAAAGGAAATTTGTAAAAAGTAAAAAATGTAATAGTGGATTAACATTCTTAATAGATAAAATGTTCAGAGAAATTTATGCAAATGTAAACAATTGTATGTCCATCAAAGTAGCAGAGCCTCATTATTTAAAAAACTATTTTCAATGATAATACTGTGCAGTTTTACAATAACATTCATATGCACAGCTATTGTAATAATAAACTGATGTTTGGAAATACCTATCGAAGGCCTAAAAATGGTCATCCCTTTGGTTCTGAAATTCATTAAATTTCTAGAATTTTATTTTAAATAACTATACTGAGACACTGGTTCCAGTTCTTTATAAAAGTCAAAATTTTAATTCAAAAAATAAGAGCAAAAGAGCAGGGACACAAATCTGTGGTGATGGAAGGAGAACTGACTGGGAGATGAGCACGTAATACAACACGCAGACGATGCGCGGCAGACTGTACGCCTGGACCTATGTGATTTTCACTAACCAGTGTCACCCCAATAAATTTAACAATATAAAAAATAGAGCAATGCTTAAGTAGGGTGAATCATACTGTGGATTACTACACAGTGACTAAAAATAATTTATAAAAGAGCTCTCTGAGCATTTTGAGTGAAAAGGGATGTAAAAGGGGAGATTTTTAGTTCCTTCTTTAAACGTCTCTATTTTCTGACATTAGCATGTAGTAAACTTTTATAACTAAAAACTTAAATTTTGAATGCATAATTGCAATAAGGTTTTAGGAGCATAATAAAAGGAGTATGTCCAAAGTTTAAGTCAAGAGTCAGCAGTAACAGAGACAAAAAGTGTCAGCCCTGTGGGGGATGAAGAAACAGGGAAGGCCTCCCAGAAGAGGTGACGTCTGAGGCAGGTTTTAATGGATTACAGCAGAGTCCCTGAGAGCGTTCTTGTCAAGCAGAACAACACATGCCAAGGCAGACGGGTAAGAGACAGCAACATGTTGGCTACAACGCAGTTATCAGGAAACTGTAGCGGGGATAACTAGATGCCAACAATTTGCAAAGATGTTCAGATTTTCCTCCAGAGGGGACAGAGCACTGCTGAGAGGGTTGCTTGCTGTTCACTAATGGCTGTGCCACTGTTTTCCTTCATTTGCAGTAACATTATAGATATTGTTGTTAAAGGGATGGCCCTGACATTTTTGTGTCAATACTTCCCTTTATGTGTTTATTACATTACCTACGTCATCCTGACTTCATATTTCTTTCCCAATTACCTCTACATTTTATAAAACTTGGTTTATATGTAGAGATTGCCAATAGCAGAAATTACTAAAGATAGATGTAAGTTTATTTTGGTTAAATAAAGATTTCATAAATGTGCTGGAGGCGAGGAATGGGCAAAGACTGGCAAAAGGAAGCAAAAAAGTTATTCTAAGCATTTAAGACCTACTTGGGCAAGAGATGAAAAGAAACAGATGGAACATTAAAGTCTATTTGGCCAAGACAAAGATGCAATGGGACAGTAAAGAGTAATTTTGATCAAAAATGAAAGATCAACATTTCTAATCATCTCTTGCATAACAGTGTAGAAGATATGCTTAAAATTTGTAAATGACGTGAAGATGAAGGGGTTAATTAACACATAATATGACAGTATCGACATCTCAAAAGATCTTAAAAAGTTGGAGATAAAACTTAGCATGGAGTACACTTAAGGTATTACAGTTGGATTAAAATGTAACTAAAAAACATGGGAATGAGGAGAAATGTTTGAGCAGTAGCATGTTTGAAAAAGACTTAAGAGTTTTAGTTGATAGTGAACTCAGTGTGTCACAGAGTGATTAAGGCCTTGCAAAGTTGTATTGCAATAGAATACCTGTGTAACTGACAGATGGAAATGTCACATTGTATTAAGAAACCATCAGAACACAACCAGGCAAGTGTATTTAGTTAAGAGGCACACTGATAAACCATGATTACTTCTAGAGAAAAATAACCAAGATATAATGGAGATATCTGAAGTGAAGCTACATAAAGAACTCTGAAGGAACTACAGATGTTTAGCCTAGGGAAAAGACAAATAAGTCAGTGGGTACTTGCTAATCATTGTCTCAAAAATATTTGAAGAGTCTCATGTGGAAGAGATATAATTATTTTATACTGTCCCCACCCAAATAAGACCAATATGAAAGCTAGAGAAAAACAGATTATGACTTAATAGCATAAGGATCTTTGTAAAAGTCAGACCATTTCAAAGGTGGAATAAATGGGCTGTCTTATGAGATATGAGATTGGTATAGTTCAAACAGAGGCAGAGAGAGACCTTGAAAGGTATGTTGTAGAGATTTTAGGTATCTTCCAAACTCGGGATTTTGCTCACCATGCCTTAAATATCTCAAGTACTTTCAGATGTTCAGGATGCTTCTGGAAACAGCAGTAAGATGAATTATAGAAAACAAAGAAACAAACGAAAAAACCAAAGCGGGAAGATTGACTAAAAATGAGAATAATCTTGATCAGAGAGGTTTATGTAAAAAGTTGCCAGGAAAAACAAATGTTGTCAGTTAATAAACGAGCGTTTGGTGCAGGTTTGTGTTTTTTTGATTGTGTAAATTATACATGTAGCAAGAGTAAAATTAGTTTTCTTAAATGCCAAATTTTAAAAATACTTTTCTTTTAACTAAGATCAATAGTATTATTAAAGTACTACAGTTCAATTGCCTGTCTTCCTTGACAATGGCATTCATTGTCTTACCCAGTATGTGAAGAGTATACTTTTTGTTCCCATTTGTTTCCAGAAAATGCAATGTGCCTTGTGTTCATTATGACAACATGATCACCACAGTCACCTACATTTAAAAAGAAAAACAGAAGAAAAAAAACATTTTATATGAAAAACCAGGACTTTAAGAAAAAAGTGGCCTTGGTTATTTTTAAAACTTATCAAAGTCTAAGCAACACATTAAAAATATAAAGCAAATCAGTACAATATCAAAAGCCTTGAAGAGATTTCTGTTACTGCTTACATTTAAAAAAAGCATAGAAAGAGTTGGCTAGCCATTTGGAAAATCCTGACACTGAAAGGTAAATAAAAGAGAATGTAATAAAGATGCCAATCCCAACAATACATTTTTAAAGGCAAATTGCTGTTATTTCTATCATTTCTTCCCATTCATAATTATCTTTCACTAAAAATGTTTTACACTAAATACTTTTAAATATCTTTACAAATTTTCCTTTAGAAATAGAAAGTTAAAATAATATGCATTAGATATAAAAAAGTGTATTTTGCCAATAGGTAAATTGAAAACAAATGTAAAACATCACAATTTATTATTCTTCTCAAATTTAGAGAACAATAGAGTACTATGATCTTATTCTTAACTACTAACGCAACGTTTTTTCCAACCACATTTAACTAGTTAAATTTAAACTGCCACTCTCAACTGTGACTCCACACATATCTGACAGGACGCGATGACCTGACGATTAAAATATATGTATTGGATTAATTTCCCAGTGAAAAGTACCCCTAAGATTTGCCTTTATAAAATAAAACAAAACAAAATAAAACAAAAAACTCTCCACAGTCAATTTTCACAAGTTACTATATATGGCAACATCAAGTAATCAGAAATATTAATTAAATGCCTACTCTACTAAGAGAAAAACAAACTTCAAAATATTCTAGAAGCTTAGTTAAGAAAAAAAGCACCACTGAAAAAATAATAATTATACATAAATACAGTATATGAAAACTAAAGATTACATTAGTGTTTCGATACAGAGCTTTGAATTTGAATGACGGACTTTGCAGAGGGAAGTTCATAGTCCATACAAGACACAAGGGTAAGAGAAAGAGGGTAAGGCAGGTGGGTTTTCTTCTAGTGAGTGAAAGGCAATCCTTCCCAAGGAAAGACCTGGGAAGGTTGCTGTTAAGTGTGTTGAAAAGGAGAGTTTGACAGAATTTTGTGAATTAAGTGACTCAAATTCCTAAGGGCGACACGTGGTGGGGTCCTAAGGCAGCTGGGCAAATGAACCAGAACAAATAAAGAGGATGAGAAGATGTCTATATAGTTTTCAAGGAACGCTGAAATAACCTTAGCTTTCGCCCAGATGTTTACAGTAGAAGCGGCCAAGGCCCATTAAGTGATTTGTCAGAAGCTCACACACCAAGTTACTTAACACCCTTTTCAAGTTCTTTTCATGACACCTTTTAAGAGAGAAAGAGAATCTTTAACTTCCCCATAATGCTAAATTTATTTGGAAAATTCAGATAGCAAAAATAAAATGCAAAAAATAACATCTGAAATTGACTGACAGCTGAATACTAAGAGAGGAAATACACTAGCTGGATAACTAAGAAGAGCATCAACTTTTTGTTTTTTTAACAAGCCCTTAAAAATTCAAATAATTAATACAAGGTAGAATACTAGTGATTAAATGCGATCTACTCTAATCTTTGTTGAATTATTTGGTATGTTAATATTTATAATATTAATCTTTAAGAATTATATGTAACATTTATTTTATTTCATGCCATGTAGACCAGGGATATTTAAAGATAATCCAGTAGTAACTTTAGAAAGTGCTAAAGAAAGGTTTCCTTCTGCTTCTCATAAATGCTCACACAGTCCTCCTCAAACCAATCTGTAGGCAATGAAGAATAAGTCACAATCCAAAAATCACCATGTGCCCTTTCTTTTCCTTTATCAGTGAAAAAGAATAATGTTCAATAAACTCCCAACTCTCAAATTCAGGAGGACAGTTCTAATTAGAAGGAGGAGTAAATTCTTTTCCTAGTTCCACGTAATTTCTACCTTAAGCCAGACCACATTTTCCATAAAAAAATAACCTTATCAATGGAAAGTTCGTTTTACAACACTATACAAAGTCCACTGGCCCTATGAAGTAGTTCAAATATCATATAAGTTATGTCCAGATACATTATGGGTGAACTTTTATTGTTGATCCTGAATATATAACCATTATTTATAGGTACTATTTTTGTTGGAAATTGAATGCCAATTTTCACACAAACACGTTTACAGTGATTATGAGCAACTGATATGTACTTAATAAATGCTGACTAAACCAATAAATGTTAGAAATAAACTTAAGATATAACATATTTGTAAATTGAAAACTGCTTGCGACTTCAGTGACATCTTGTGGACATGACAAGTTTTGCTGATATAAGTTATATAGTGTGAAACAAAAATGCAAAGCAGTCTTTAAAATGCAAATTTCAATCTGATTGAAAAGTTACTCTTCATTACTAGAAAAGGATGACCTGACAGAGAGCCACAACACCTCTTCTGGTGTTCTAGAGAATGTTTACTTATCAGTACTTAAGGAATACTTGTAAGGAAGCAGAAATTTATTGCAGCGGACAAGTAAGTGCTACACTGTAAGAAGGAAATTAGGTGCCTGCAACTAATTCTACTTTGCCCCAAATTTTGTATCATTTGCTTCTAAAAAGATTACGTAGGAGATCTTGTTTATCACCTTGTTGATATCACTGCAAAGGAAAAAGCAAATCACCAGAAAAGCACAGTGGAAGCAGCTAAGAATCAGCATACTGCAGGGGCGTAATTTCCTGTGTTAAGAAATGACTGCCTGGGTTCCAGTCCCAGTTCTACTATAATATAGTTAAATGACAGTGAGAAAGTAATTTTATTCTTCTGCTTTTAGTTTTCTCATCTATCAATAACACAGTTAAACAAAATATATAAAGTCCTAAGGAATTAAACAATTGCATGAATTGGTAACTCTATGACGATGGCATTCTCCAGGTCTGCCAAAAAAAAAAAGGGTATTTTTAAAGAGATACAATTAGTCAAGCATAATTCTGCTGATCACTATTTTACTTCCAAAGTACAGTTAATCCTTATTATTCATGGACTCCATATCGCGAATTAGCCTACACCCTCTAAAATTTATTTCTGGCCCTGCATCAATACTCGCTGTGCTTTCCCGGTCATTCACGGACATGCACAGAATGTAGTTTAATGCTCATGATTTCAGCTGAGGCTGAACAAAGTGATGCTCTGCCTTCTTGTGTCAGCTCTTGTGCTATAAACAAGTGCCCTGTTTGGTCTATTTAGTGCCAGATTTTCCAGCATTTTTGTGATTTTAATTAGTGATGTCATTGTTTATTAATTAAGTATCCCCCCAAGCCTGATGCTGAAGTGCTGTGTAGTGTTCCTAAGTGCAAAAAGAAATGTGTCATGAGTTCAATGTTAAAGAAATACACACACAACACACACACACACAAACACACACTAAAGTGTCTTTAAACAGAAACATATAAAACAAGGCTATGTAATGACTGGCTGACAAAAATGTGACCAGAGGCTCACAGGAAACTAACTCAGTATTTCCCCTGGAAGCAATGGTTCAGTATTCATTAATTCAGCATTCACAGTGATTTTAAGGAAAACAATTACAGTGAGTAATGAGAACTGACTATGCTCATAAAACAGCTGTTTAAAAGTGTCATTCCACATAATATTCCTGACAATCATGTATCATGGGCCAGACGTTGTACTAAGTGCTTGAAAAACAAAGAACATGACAAAATCCTTAGGTTCATATACAATACTTACAGATTTTACAGGGTGTGGCCTTGTTTTGATACCTCACTGAAATTTTCATTAAGTAGAGAAAAAAGGTTAGAGCAGCAAGTATAAGAGAGAGGGGAAATCATAAATCCTTGCTCTTGCCCAAATCAAACCATCTGGAATACTCTTCGTACTAGCTCCACAGATTCCAAAATCTAAATAGCTTAAATGACAGGGCTCTGGTTAAAAGTAGTGTCCTAATTCTCAAAAATGGTATTTGCAAATGTATATGCATTCACTCAACAAACATTTCTTGCACGTCAACTATGTGTTAAGCACTATTAGTGGCACTAGAGATATAGCTGTGAAAAAATCAGGCAAAATTCCTCTCCTTATGACCTTAGTGAAGGTAGGTGGACAATAAACAAATATTTTACATAACAAGTCAGGAAATAATTTTTTTAAAAGGCAAGGTAAACATAGTGAGAGTGAAAGAGGAACCAGGGAAGGCTTCTCTCAGAATAGCAATGACTGAACACAAATCAGAAAGACGTAAAGGAGACAGTCCTATAGACCTTTGGGAAAGAGCATGCAGGCAGAGGCAGCAAATGGTGCAAATATCCTGAGGAAAAACTGTGTCTGACAGGCAGGTTGATGGTTAGGCTTAAGTGGATTACTCGGTCTAGAGAGGTAGGGAATAAAGTCACTGAGGTAATGGGGCCACATCACGGAGGTCCCTGTAGAGCATTTTGGCAGAACTTTGGCTTTTACTCTGAATTTCATTTGGAAAAGGTTAACTGCAGCTGATCTGTGGAGAGAATAGCGTATTGGGGCAATAGTAGAAGCAGGGAGATCAGGGAGGAGGCTTTGGAATAATCCGGGATAGAGAGTACTGTGGTTTAAACTTAGAGTAGAAGAGAGAGAATAAGAGGTGGCCCGATTTCAGATATACAAGGGCTGTCCGGAAAAGAAACAGACATGACAGAAACAACCTGGTTAAAAACAAATGGGCAAAAGACATGCAATTGATACACAGAAGAGGAAATGATAAAAGGCCAAAAATAAATGAAAAAGATATAGCTCCATTTGTAATCAGGAATATGCAAATTAAAACCATATAGAGAGTATTTCACATCTACCAGAGGTAGTCAAAATGAAAAAGAATGAAAATATTACTGAAGACCAGGGGTGACAGAAACTCTTACATGCTGTTAGCAGAAGACTCTGACATAAAGACTTAGCTCCTCAGGCCTCTTTGAACCCAGTAATTCCAGTTGTATTGAGACCTCAGAGAAACCCTTCCACGTGAGCACCGGGAAAAAGGTATAAGGATAATCACAGCAATGTTGGTGGTAATGGCAAACAAACTGGAAACAGTTTGCTTATTTTCTTTAAAACAATACATCTATCTATCTATCATCTCCTTTACAAAATAAAAAGTTAAAACTGTGATCAACTGCACAAGTGTTGGCAGGTCAAGCAAGAGGAAGACAGAGAACTGACACCTGGATGCGGCAGGGTGGACACTGACGTGCCTTTGAGTGAAGCCAATCAACACTACTTATAATAAGCGCAAGTCTGTTAGTACGAAAACAACTTTTTTGTTTTGTTTTGGGAAAAAAAGATAAAGAAAAGTAAATCTATTAATTCAAAACTCCGAAAAGTAAACTTTCCGTGTCTAGCCTGCTAGCTCCATAGATCTTCTGGGAGGAAAGGGTTTTTAGAAGACAGGACAAGCTTATTTGCTCATTTTCAAAAACTGTAGGTTCAAATGCACCTTGCCACAAGAAACATGTATCAGAGTGAACATCTGTGGTCCAAATTAGGATATTTCTGTGAGTGAATGGAGGAGCTACTGGTAATTTCACTGGGGCAATGGTGTAAAATGGGGTTGTCCCAGGCAAGCTAAGCTGGTCTGTATGGTTTTCCTATAAATAAGCTAAATTCATTGCAGTGCCCTAGTAGATTTTAGCAAGAATAAAATAAGGGATCCTCAGGAAAAAAAAAGAGATCTTTAAAAGTAGCCCAGTCAAACCTCTTCAAGATTCTATTCGGGCATGTAAATGTGGTTACTAATGACAGGTCTAAAATGATACTCACTCAGTTGATGGTACACAGGTTTATGCAACCCTTGAAGTTTAACTGATGCCACAGCAGCAAGTTTGCCGGGGGGCTGCATTTTCCCATCTAAAAGGTACCAAACTCGAGCAAAAGTGGCCCATTGCTTGAAAAAATGGAAAAGGAAAGAAAGAGAACTCTAATTAAAATGGCAATAATTGAGATTATTATTATATACCATCACATGTATTCTACAGTTAATGTCAATAATTACTTTGAAAAATGATTCTATCACTAATCAATTTTTTTGTTTTGTTTTTATTTTCTATTACTGGAAAAGATGGGTCTTTTCTCATTACCCAAAGATTAACATGGTAATTTTTCCTGCCTTTCCTATCAGCAATATAGATCATGCTTTATTAAAAACATTCCAACGATATATTCCTCTTTACATTATGACTTATATTTTTTTGCATCACACAGAATAGAATCAGAGGGGTAATGAGAAGCATTTATTAAAGTAGAAGTTCAAAAGTATTTTGAGATTAGTAGGTACACTACATTGAACAGTGAGTGGTCAATTAGGAACTGAAGACTATTCAGAGATTGTAGAATGTAGTTGGGAAAATATAGATAGATGCTGTTAAATAAACTTAAATTTTAAAAAACTGCCGTGATATCTTTAGGTTTCCTTAGGCATAGACCTGAGACAGCCTAAGTACCTTCAAACTCTGGGAAACTTACAGCCCAGGAGGATCTTGACTAGATGCTTTCTCTATGTACATATACAAGCGGCTAAACAATGATGGAAAAAATACAACTAGGCTACCTGGTTTTAAATTTAATTATCACAAAACTCAAATCAGCCTATAAAACTGCTTACCAATTCTGTTTATTCCTGTTCTCACTTTTTTAGCCTCTAGTTCCCCTCACACAGCTTTTGTCAGATTTATTCCTATTTTATATATTTTGATGCCATTGTAAATGATATTGCACTTTTAATGTAAATTTCTAATTGTCTGTTGCTAGTATATAGAAATAGCACTCCATTTTTGTATATTGATCTTGTATTCTGCAAACTTGTTTATCAACTTTGTGTAGATTCTGATATTTTACCAATCATGTCTTTTGCAAATGAAGACACTTCTAGCTCATACTTTCCCTACCACTCTCAGCTTATGAGCTAATAAAAAATTCAAACAGCAAGAACTCTATAGGACAATCCTGTTTCCTCAATAAATTTCAAGGGAAAAAAGATAGGACTAGCAACCTATTTATTGACTGAGACTTAAAAAACATAGCAACTTACTGCATTTTTGGATCCTAATCCAAAGGAACAAACTGTAAAAATATTATATATCTATATAATATAGATGATATAGATGAGAAATTGGAAATTTGAACACATACTGGATATTTGATTATATTAAGGAATTAGTTTATTTTTCATTTAGCTTTGATAAATGGTATTGGAATTATATTTTTAAAAAACTCATCTTGTAGAGAACATACTGAAATATAATATTTGCTGATGAGATAATGAGTCTGAGATTTACCTCAAAAGGAAAGAAAAGAGGGGGGTTCCCTGGTGGTGTAGTGGACAGGCTTCGGTGCTCTCAACACTGTGGCCTGGGTTCGATTCCCAGCCAGGGAATTACCCCACCCCCACCCCCAAAAGGAAGGAAAAGTGAATGGGGGTACAGATGAAGTTAAATTGGCTAGGAGTTTTGTGAAACTGAGTGATTATCTACTTATAGATGACTGTAATTCTACATAATAAAGTTAAAAACAAAAACAAAAAAACTCCTGATCTTACTTCCCTAAAGCTAGTGCTTCATTTCTTTCCTCTTTCTGGCAAAACTCTTCCAAAGAGCTGTCAATACTCCCAATTTGTCTCTCCCAATTCTCTTTGCAATCTGCTACCTTTTCCAACCTGGCATTTGTCCTCTGACACACATCATCCTCACTCTACTGCCTGTCAAAATGATCGTGACCTTTATGTTACTAAATCTATTGGTCATTTCTAAGTGCTCCATATAGTTCATCATTCCCTCTTCCTAGGCATTCATTTTTCATTTGATTTCCAGGACACCATCTTGTATTGGTTTTTTTCCCCATACTTTCCTGGTTCTCTCCTTATCTCTTGCCTCTGAAATGTTTCAGAGTTCAGTTCTTGATTCTCCTCTCTTCTCTATTCTCACTTCCTCAGACTTGATCCAGATGCACACCTTTAAACGCTATTTTGTCTGCATACAACTCCCAAATTTACATCTTTAGCCTATTTACTATTAAATCCTATTGCCCTCTTAAGATCTGCACTACACTGCTTCTTGAACTACATGTAGCAAAAGACGAGTTAATTTCCCAATCCAATGTAGACCAATACTTTTACAGAAAAAGAAAACAGATAAAAACAAACAAAAAACAAACAAACAAACAAACAAACAAAAAAACCCCAGAAATTCAGCCACAATGCCAAATTGTTATAGAAGTTTTTAAATGTTTAATCCCTGCATTTACCTAATCAGGGACAGGTAACAAGGAATCACACTTGGAACGAGAGTGGGCTAAGAGGCATCTTAAAATGGCATGTACAAAACTGAACTCTTCCACCTGAACGCCCCTTGAATCTCAGTCTTCCCCATCTCAGGTGAAAGCACACACTTCCCGTTGTTAAAACGGAGTAATCCTCGTTTCTTCTTTTGCTATCGTCCCACATGCAATCGCTAAGGAAATCCTATTGGGTCCACCCTTAAACAGAACCTGACCACTTTTCAACATGCAGTGTTCCTTCCTCCGGTTTGTGCCACCATCATGGCTAGCCTGAATTACTGCAATAACCTCCAAGCGGATTCTCTTGCTTTTCTTTCCACCACCAATCCTCATCTCTAAGCAGTCTATTTTCAACTCAGCAGCCAGAGTTCTCCCTTTACCAAGTCAGATCATGTTAGCTGGCTCAAACACCGCCAATAGGTCCTCATTTTAGTTAGTAAAAATCAAATTCTTACAATGATCTACAATGACCTATGTGATCCATCTTACTACCTCTCCGACCTTCTCTCCTAATACTGTTTCCAGGGGGTAAAAAAATATGAACAGGGCTGACTAAAAAGAAGAGGGGACGAGTAGAAAGAACGACAGAGAGCAAGTGGTGGCCAGAATCACGACCCCGTTCCCTTGTTTGTGCTTTCCCGAGGAAACACCCGGCCCAAGGACTCGGGTTTCCTGCCGACTCAGTTTCACTAAACCCGCGGGAGCCATTGACTCCTTCTGCCAGTGTAATGAATCCCATCAAGTAACAGAGCGAGAGCTCACCTGGGGCGCCCTGGAGAAACTCGACATGCTGCCCCACCAGCAAGACCTTCCTCCTTTCCCCAGTATCCAACTCCAGTCCTCGGCATCACAGGCCCGGCGGGAAACGCATATCCCCAAACATGACGGTTCCTAGACTGGCCAGCACTTGTCTGCCTCTTCGCTTTTGCTGGGTCCCCTCCAATTTTCCCACGGTCGCGATTTCGTCATGAAGGAGGAAATACTGCGGTTTTTGAGAGAATAACTCCAGAAATTCGCCCTCTTGCTAGAAGAGCTTCGGAAAAATCCACGGAGGACACACAGTTTCTAGCCGGACGAAGTAGAAGGGAACCGGAAGTGCATCAGCCGCGCGCGGCTGTTTTGATGTGGAGTCAGGGACCTGAAACTGGGGCCTCAACTCGGAGGGGATGGATCGGTACCTGCTCCTTGTGATCTGTGGGGAAGGAAAAGTCTCGTCGGCGGCGGGTGGGGAGGCGGAGCACCGGCCAGGGGCGTCGTCTGTGGAGGGTACCGAGAAACAGCCAGGTAAGTGCTGGGCTGAGAAAGCGGGAACAGCTTGCGGGGAGAAGAAATTTGAGTTTGTGATCTGCTGGGGAGGGACCGACGCAGGTATGTCGCGTTGTCCCAGGAAGCTTTGACTCTTTCTGGGATCGACCTAACAAGCACTGAAATGTATCATGATCTCCGTTGAAAAAATAGGGACACATTTGTGGATGCCAAGATCCCAGCGCTCAGAAGTTCTTGGCACAGTAAAAAAAAATAATTAAATAAATTCTCCATGCCTTAAAAATGGAATTTCTGATTTTTGGAAATATATACATTCAGTAGGTATTTCTGCCTCCTGTGTTGCAAATGCAGGTAATATGGAAAGTAAAAAGATGGAAAAGGGTCTTACTCTCCTAGGTTTACATGCTAATGGGAGGAGACATCCCACACACACACACACACACGTTTAAAAAAATGATAGATTTAAAACACTTTTAATTGTTTGAAGTTGCACTGCAATTTGATGCTCCTGTCTAGACTCTATACTGCATTTTACTTATTTGTTTGTTTTGATCGAGCAGGCATATGGAGGAGGAAGTGTATCTGTTTGTAGATAGTGTGTGACAGAGTTTCTCTTCCTGGCTTATAGTTCATTCTTTTGAGGGAATTTTCAATTTGTTTTCACAGTCTATCGTGTAAACAGGAGCCTTTCCCACTTTCTTGGCTTGCTTTAGATTTATTGTGTTAAAACTTGAAAAAAGCATAGTTCTTTTATGTACAGCGTATTGTTCTTGAAACACTGGTGATGAAATTAGAATGGTCCTGAATATGTGACTCTTGAGCTCAATGAGTTAGTCTGTCTTTTCTTTTTCAGACTTAACAGCAGCAAATGTTTATCACCTCCTGAAAAGAAACATTAGTGCTTCAATTAATCCAGAAGATAGTACTTTCCCTGGTAAGTATAATATAAACCCCTCTTTTTTCTAGCACAACATTTTTATTGGAAATAAACTTAATTAATTTGCTCACTTAGATGTACAAGAAATACTTGTTGACTGTGTACAGGTCACTGGAATAGGGAGGTAACTAAAGAAACATGAAACAGAAAAAGATACTGTCCCTCTCATCCTGATATTTGAATGTCATAAAATTATGAAATTATTTTAGGTTCTGAGCTTGAGTTTTGTTCCTTTCAATGAAATTTTCTTACCCACTCCATATAAAATAGGGTAGTGTGGCATTATGAGGAGGATTATAATTTTGTCCTGAGTACAAATACATTATTAATTCTCTTGCAACCATTTCCTGACCTGAGTTCCTTTAATGCAAAGTTTTTATCAGCATTGTTTTCCCTGGGACATCTTCATCCTTTCTGTCACAGTGCTTTTTATCACAGCATCTATTTTTAGAATCTGTTCAACTTAGAGTTGAATATCACTTCAACATTATCACTTTTTGGTTTTTTGCTGTTCTTTCTTTTTTCTTTTTTTTTTCTTTTGCCAATTCCCTCTTTCTAATACACATTTTTGTAAAATATCACATGGATTTATCACTGGAAGACAGGAGGCAACACAATTACATTTTTTTGCCATGTATGTGCAAATTGAATGACATGTGCAGTGACCAATCAGCAATCAGCTTTGAAAGTAGTAATGTGATTGGTCACTGGTCATGATACATATCTTGTATTTATGTAGTGATTTGTGATCTGAGAAACTAGCAGTAAAGTTTTACTTTATGCAATTACAGTTAATTAATAAAGCATGGTAAATGGAATTTGAATCCTCTTTTGGGGGAACTGGTGTTATTTAAAACCTGGTAACAGATATGTGCATGTCAGAACCATGCAAAGAGAGACCTGCCTATATTGACTTTCCTACCATGCTAGGAAATTATTGCTTTCAGCGAAATGGCAAGTCTGAGGAACTGGAAGTACATATAGGACTATAACTGAGGTAAGGCCGGAGAGGTAGGCATAGCACTGCAGAGGACTTTGCAAATTGTGTCGGGGTGTTTGGACTTTTTCCTGGTGGTATTCAGTCTTGAAAGTCTTCAGTGAAGGAAGGGATATGATCTGCTATCTGTGATATTGAAGTGTTCTGGCTACAGCATAGCAGACAGATTAGAAGAAAGTATAACATGCGGGAGTTGCTGTAAGAGACCATCTAAAAAATCAGTGGGATGGCCTGTCAGGGTGGTGGAAAATGGATAGATCTGAGGGAAATGATGAAAGTAGAATCGCCTAACTTAGTACTGGATTGATGTGCTTTAGCAGAAGGGAAGAGTGAAAAAGGAATCAAGAATGACATTAGCTCTGGCTTGGGTAATAGTGTGATGATGGCATCTATTGAGCTAAGAGAATTAGATTCTGAAGGAATATGACATGTTCAGTTTAAAATGTGATTAGTTGCCTTTAAGATGTCAAAGTGAAAATGGTTTGTAAAAATTGGATACATGTGTCTAAAAGTTAAAAGGCAGAGCAGGGCTGGAGAAACATTACAGAATCATCAATATATAGATGTCAGTTCAAGCCATGAAAAGCATCTTGAACTCAATCCCAGTATTTAAAGGAACTAAACACTAGTTTTTAAAGGAATGAAAAGGAGCAGCTGCAGAGATAGGTTCCATAGAAGCCACGTGTTTTAAGGAAAAAGTAGTCAAATGTGTCCTTGGTTCCTTTGTTACTTTAATGTTGAGTGGTCAAGTAACAACAGAACTAAAAGGTGTCTGTTAGATTTAGTAACATGTTATTGGTGACTTTGGTGAGTGTAGTTCAGTGACTTGTTGGAAACAAAAAGACCGATTGAAATGGATTTGGAGGGGAGCAGAAAAGATGATGAAATCAAGGTAATCAGGTATAGACAATGCTTTCAGAAAGTTTATCCTTGAAGAAGAGTAAAGAAAGAAAGAAATATGGCAGTAACTGAAAAAAGGAAATGAATTTAAAAGAGATCCTTTAAAAATATATTTGAGAAATACTTCTAGAAATTTAAATCCTAGTGGGAAGAAACTGATAGCAGGGAAGAAATTAAAGCTTCAGGAAAGAGTATAATCAGTGTCAGCATAAGTTTGAAGGATAACCTTGAGATGGAAGGGCAGTACCTCTTACATGTTAACCGGAAGGAAAGAGGAAAGGCTCAGTGGGAATGCATACAGGGTCATATGTTTATTGATAGGATGTTACGGGCGTTATTTCCTAATGGTTTCTATTTTCTTAAGGAAGTAAGAGAGAAAGTCTTCTGCTGAAATTGTCAGCAGAAAGTGATAAGAGGCACTTCAGCATCTTTCCTAGCTTCCACGAGTTAAGCCTCCTTTACCACATTTCTTCTTCTCCTGCCTTTGAATCTAATCCCTATGCATAGCTCTTAAATTCTTCATGACTCTTCTGACACACACGCTGGGGTAACCTTTAATTTCATATCCTCCTATAATGTTCCAATCTCCCAGAGCATCTTCCTTATCTTAGGTTATAGTTACTCTCTAACGCCTCCCTTTGTATCCTGGTTAAACCAGACCTTCAGGGTCTTTGAAGAGAGAATCGTCACTAAAATGACTTGCATGATTTTGTGTGACTCAGTAGTAATTGAACGAGTATATTTTTCAACATCTTTATGGTAAATTTTAGTGTTTGAAATGGCGATTAAAATAATAATATAGATACTGAACTATAATGAACTAGACCAAAGTATTCATGGCGAGTGAATAATTTTGCTCTTTAGGCAGATCGTTCGTTCAGTTTGGATTATTAGTAGATTCTAAAAAGGTCATCCACATTGTGTATTATATACATAGAACTTAGAGAATTATATAATTTATATCGAAACCTTATCATTCTCTAAGTATATATGCTATAACATCTGCTTATTTGTGATATACCTCACTTCTAATAAGTGTGATTTTATTTTCAAGCCTGTTCAGTGGGAGGTATACCTGGTTCCAAAAAGTGGTTCTTTGCAGTACAGGCCATCTGTGGATTTTATCAGGTAATATAAATTAAAAAAAAAAGTCTTTAATGAATGTCCTTGTTAACATAAATATTTCTGTAAGCCCATTGTCTAATACAGTCTGTTGATACATTAGTTTTGTAGTTCTGACTGGGAAGAGATACATTTTGATGTGGAAAAAGATGAAATTGAAGATGTTCTTCAATCAAATATCAAAGAATGTTTGAGTGCTGTTGAGTGTTTTGAGGAAGAAGATGGTAATAGCAGGGAGTCATTATCTTTGACTGAGTATGTTTTTATGCTTTTTATAATAGCTTTAAAATGTTTAACATTAGATCCTATTTTCACGATGAGAATGAATATTTGATATTTTAGCAGTTATATAGAAAAGGGAAATTTTAGTTCCTTAAAATTTTTAACTCTTCATTTTGGAAGACATTGGGCAGTTTGGGCCTTTTATTTGAATAAAATTCTTTAAAATGCAAAAATTGGTGTCAGAAAACTTTTTAGCTTATTAAGCTTACATAATTGCAGGAATCATAAAAAGTAGTATTTTAATCAATATGTCACTTTCTTGAAGATAAATTCTGTCTGATTTATATCTTGAGAGCTTCAATAGAAACTTTATTTAAGGTTAATAATTGGCATTCAAACCAAAGTATCCTTTTCATTTTGCTATTTGAGGCTGAAGTGATTTCTCTATGATTTTTTCAATTTGTATGTGTCTTCAGCATTTCAGCACTTTTAAATTCCATAAAGAGTTTTTGAGTATTATATGACTGATGAGTTTACTTTTTGATGTTTTGAATGGTACAATGTGTAAGCTGATTGAGGTATTATAAAGTGTAATAATTTTTTTCCCTCATGAAATATCTCTGACTCATAATTAATAATTACCATTTTGTAATTTTATTACAAAAAGTCACTTATTTCATTTAGTATAAATATATAATATATCTATAATACCTAAATTATGTAATACTAAAATATCTAAAAAATTTAATTTTCCTATTTTCAAATTATGTTTGTTGGTATTGATTAATGTAGGGAGACATTGAGAATCATGAAAGAAAGCATCGAGACTAGGGTTAGTAGAGGTGGTCTCTAGCTATGTGATCTTTGTCCAGTCTCTTAGCTTCTCTGGTTGTTTCCTCATCTACATAACTGTTGAGATCCTTTTAGATGATCCAAAGATGCTTTGCAGCCTTTGAGCTCTTATCATTTTATACATTTTCCCCCCACTATTAAAACATGATGAGTGTAAAAGTATTTCTAGTAAGTGATCTAATAATTATTTCCACAAGAGGGAGCTTGAAAACTACTTTACCGTAAGATGCCTCAAGTTTTTAGATAATGGTGGTTTTATAATAAATGATTCAGGTATCTTTATGCTAGATAATAAACAACTTTGAGAAAAAAATATCAACATACAAGGACTGTATGGACAGTATCCAGTCATGTAACATGAAAACTAGGGGCCTTTTTGGCTGGATTTTTTCTGGACATCCTTCATACAGATAAAAGTTACAGGTTTTGAAGAATTGGGGGAGAGCATCATTTTCCAGTCAGACCTGTTATATGCCATTTAGAGAATTGTTTACTAAATATTTAGCAATACCTTTTAGGATTCAGAAAAATGCTTAGTCTGTTAGTTATGATTTATACTTAATATTTAATATACTAGATATAATTTAGAGAGCTTTTCTTTATTACTATTGTTTATTTTGGGGTATAGCTGAGACCTAAACTCAGTGTTTAAATCCTAACTTCTACACCTACTAATTATGTAATTTTAGGAAAATTATTTAAGGTAAGGACTGTAATAGTACATCATGGGATTATCATGAGGATCACATGAGATAGTACATCTAACATACTTAACAGTATCTAGGACATAGATCCATTAATATTATCTTTATGATTAGATGTAATGTATATGCTTTTGTTTTTGTTTTTCTAACTTACCCTTTTATTTCAGTCTGTATGAAGAATCTGCGGAAAATTTGCATCAGTTATCAGACAAACTTCCTGCTCCTGGTAATATATTATAGCTGCTTTCAATAATTTGAATCGTATCTTACACTTTCTGTGAATAACTCATAAATTCAGTCTTTATGCTTGGTGTGTCACTTTTTAACTTTGAAATTTACAATGAGAAATAATTTCTTAATTGAAGCTGATACAAAACGTAGTTCACTGCTTTAATAAAGTACATTACAGAGACATTACAGTTCTCTTGTTTTTATTTAGTGAGACAAAAATTAGAACTCAGAATTAAATACCCATCTGTTTCCTTATTTAGTTATTACTAAAGAAGAATCTTCCCACTACATACCAGTGTTTTCTAGATATGTTCCCTACAGACTGCCAGTCCCATGAAGAAGCTCTTAAACCTAGATAATTTGGGTAACATTCTTTTACCATGTGAAGTCACTTGTACACATTATCAAATATAAAATTGTGCAATAAAAACCCCACTTACTCAGCCCTTTTTTATAGAACCCCTTTTTTTCCTATAATGGAAAGCATATTTTATTAATACTGCATCATACTAGTCTTAAAGCTATGTTTTGTCTTAAATTCAGCTTTGTGTTAATCAAGTAGGTAGCATCTAGAGCTTGATATAAGTTGGCATCCACAAACACTTTCCAAGAGCTTTCTTTGAATATTTTCATTATTGAAGGTCATTTATTTAATAAATACTTGATGTGTCTATTGTCATGCATTTCCTAGGAGCTGAGCATGCAGTGCTGAGTAAAGCATATGATTACCATGAAGAACTCAGTCTGATCTTTATAGTTAAGGTCATATTTTAGTGTAAAAGATCCCACAAGGAAAATACATCCATTATTTAAATGAAATGTCCAAGTTCAAAATACATACTGAAATATACAGTTGCTGTTTTGGCAAAGTATAATACTTTTATTGTCAAACTTCTATTGGTTTCTGTTTCATTTTGATTGTTCTGGTTCTTTAGCAAGTTTGTAATTTTATGAAATGTAAAGTTTTATGACTTGACCCTTTCTCAGGAACCAATTATGTCAGTAAACTTGAGTTATCAGAGTGTTTGTGCTTTACAAAGAGAAATAATTTATTTAAACATTGCAATTTTATACTAATTCATTCCCTTCTGTATAACTAAGTTAAGTATAGAAAAACATAATGAAATTGCATAGGGCTTTTTTCTTTGTTCAGTACAACAATAGCATTGATGATCTCAAGTGCAATGTGTATAATTAACCACTGGTGCATAACTGACAAGTAATTGTGATATAGTTAATTATTTTCTGGCAGATGCTAGCTATTTCAAAATAACATGGTTTTAAATCAAATGATGAACATCTAAATATTTCAACCTCCTAAAGATGTGTATTGTTTTGAGGAATTTCAGAAATTAAAGTTAAAATTCTCCTTTATTTTTTAGATAAACATAAAATTCAGTTGTTTAGAGTACTATTTTGAGACATTTCAAATCTAACATTTACTATTTATCTATTTATTTATTTTTCAAATCTAACTTTGAAAAAAATTACAAAAATGCCTTTTTCTCTTTTTAGGTAGAGCGATGATAGATATAATACTATTGCCCTCTGACAAAGATCCTCCTAAATTAAAAGACTGTTTACCTATAGTTGGAGCATTAAAACATTTAAAGGAATGGTATTCAGCAAAAATTACTATAGCAGGAAATCATTGTGAAATGTAAGCATCTTTGTCCATACTTGATTAGTCTTTGTTTTTACAATTAACATGCTCTCCTGATTTTAATAGATTCAGCATTTGAAAAACTTCTGTGACAAGGTAGTTTTTATATTACAGTGTGATTGGCGATGTACTCATATCTGTTGAGAGGAATCAAGATTTTTCTTACTTCATACTTCTTTCTGAGATGTTTAAGTTTTTAGTAAATATTATCAATGCTTTAGTAATATTTAGTAAATATTATCAATAATAACTGTTATTAACCATTAATTTTCCAGACACACTGTGTGCTTTTAAATGGTCTTACATTGTCCAGTGAGCACCATAATGAACACCATGGCTACATGGCTACACTGAATTTTTAGAGTTGTTTTTGCTTTTTGTTTTATGTGCCAATGTAGAAATCAGTATATACTGTTAGGTTTTAGGACATTTTAGTAAGGATCAATTGTTTATTAGTTTGATTCTTTAATAAATATTCAGATTATATATATTAACTTTATGGTTTTTTTCTCAACAAATGTTTATTGAGAACTAACTTTATGCTGGGCACAACTGTAGATACTGGTGAGTTAAGAAAGTGATATTTGATCTTTTTCATTGAAGCAAGGGAGAAACAGGAAGCTAATAGTCATGATAGTCCATGATAAGTGCATATGGAATTCCATACAAAGATGCATAGGAACAATTTAGGATGTCAGTTCTCTTTTTTGAGAGAAGGAACCGGCACTAAGGCTGTGTGTGTGTGTGTGTGTGTGTGTGTGTGTGTGTGTGTGTACTTCCAACACATTCAAGCCAATAAATAGTGAGAGGAAAGTCTATTTCTTCATCTGTAGTGTTAAAGGTAATTTACTCTGAATTCATGGCTAAATAAGCATGTGATAGCAACTGAGTCAGAGGCTGGCTTAGTGGATATTCTATAATATTTTAAAAAGTAAGTACAAGCAGCATTATGAACTTTGCATTTTTTCCTCCTAGGCCTGTAGTGAACTCTAAGCATTAAATCTAAGTAAAATATAAAAACCTGTATTTAATTATCATAGTCTTCTATTTATAGAAATTGTCAGAAAATTGTAGAATACCTTTCTGCTAATATTGTATCTTTGGAAGACCTTGGAAGTGCTGTTGACTCAAAGGAGTTATGGAGGGGGAAGATTCAGATATGGGAAAGAAAGGTGAGTGGTTTCCCAGTTATCATGGTTTGCAGAGCAGGCCTTTCATTTTTATTTATAACACAAGGAGTTTAAATGAATTTTAATGAAAATGTATAATACCTTACACAGATCTTTTAGAATAGCACTATTAAATAAAACTTTCTGCAGTAACGGAAATGTGCTATATCCATGCTAGTATGTGGCCCACTAGCCTCAGATTGCTACTGAGCACTTTGTATGTGAATATTTCAACCAAAAACTGAATTCTTAACTTTTTTATTCTATTTTATTTAAATAGTCACTGTGATTATGTTTTGGATACTGCAGTTCTAGAATGTAATATTCTTTTAAAACAGAATTTGACATTAGTTCAGTTCATGTTGTTGACCCAAGCTCTTTGTTTTATTGCATGTGTGGGAAAACTGCTTAGAACTTATTTCCTTACCTATAACACCATCTTAGGTGAACCCTGCCCTCTACTAACCAGATATCTGATTTTGAACAGTTTTTGGTTTAACCTTGTTAGACCCCAGATTTCTCAACTACAAGGTGAGAATATTAGACTAGTTGTTGGATTCCTAATCTTAAATTCCAGTTCTCTTTGTTAACTCTTACTGTGAATGAATATTTGGTGGTTTTTATAAGTTGTATCCATGTTGAAGTAAGTGTTCTTAGTATTTCATATATTTTTGTTTGTAGGAAAAACTAAAACCAAGTTTCTTAGTATTTGTTCAGGGTGACCTGGGAGCATGAGTAGGCCTTTGTGCTCCTATAAAGGTTTATTGTACTAATTATTAGACTTTTTTCCCATTTCAATTCACCCTTAATAATGATGGAATAAAACTTCTAATAAGACAACAGGAATTAATATGGCTGGGTCTTTCTTATTGATTTGAATGCTGTCTTATCCTTATCATTGGAAGGTAAAATCTGCAGGTAAACCTTTATGCAGTGGCTTTAATGGAAATAAACCATGTATCCACCAGGAAGAGTGCAAGATATGATCAGCTAGGAGAATTGCTCTTTGTATACATTTTCTGAAACTGCATGTTTATATATAGACAAATTATGGCAGAATTCTTTTCATATGATTCTTTTATTCTTTTCTGAATGAAAAATTAAATGCCCGTATCTCCACAGGATGCATTTAAAACTTGAAATCACTCCCCCCCTTTCCCCACCCCCCTAGAATGGCTTTTAGCCTAGAGGCATTATAGTGATTAAGGACATAGATTCTGGAGTTAGATTGCCTGCATGCAGATACTGAACTCTACTTCTTGGTAGCTTTTTGTGACAGGTTTGTAATATTTAGTCTTTTGGCACAACAGTTGTCTTCTTCTGTGGGATAGGGATGGTAACAGTTCCCATCTCGTAGAGTTTTAGGAGGATTAAATTATTTAAAGCACAAATAACCACTCAGTAAGTCTTAGCTATCATTTTTGTTATCATTACTATTATTAGCACCCCTACTATTACTACTTCTGTAGGAATTGATCTTCTCATCAACAACTTCTGTTTTTGCAGAACTTCTAGACTGATAGGAAGCCAGATACTGAACAAATGTATGTAAAGGAGCTTGTTTGGTTTTGTGGTTGCATAGAATGGGCTTAATATACCCTTGTGGGCTGGTAAGGGGCCAAGGAGAGCTTTACTTGAAGAATTCATGTGTAATCTGAAATAAGAAGGATGTGCCCATAAATGAAGAACCACACTTTGAGTTGAGGAAAGAAAAATAAATTTACTAGGGTTTTTCCTCTCACCTTTTACATTGCAATAAGATGTATTAATCTTTGTAATTTTATTCATGATGTCTGTAAATGTTCTTTCGTTTCTTTTCAGTTTGGATTTGAAATTAGTTTTCCTGGATTTTGCTTAAAGGGAGTCACGCCTAAGAATTTCAGTACATCTAACTTAAATACTTGCTTCCTTGACAAAAAGATAGTATCATCAAAGGATATGACTAGTTTGCCAAAGGTAATCTATGTTTAATTATTTTTGCAGTTATCCATTCCTGAATACTTTTGTTTCTATGAGGTATGTTTAAATCTTGAATTAACATTTACTAATATGTGTGCTTAAGTGTGCTCACTTGCATAATTTTTATTATAATTCAATGCTTAAATTATGCTTTGTTATCAGCACTGAATGTTGGCAAAACTATCATTGTTTTACATTTAAAACAAAATTTTTTTCTTTAATGCTAACTTTAGATCAGTATAGACCTGAAACTGCCTTTGGCTTGGACTTTAATATATGACCTTTCTAAGACTCAGTTTAGAGAGAGTATGATAAAATGGGAGGAGAACAGGCCTTGATGTTACATGGATCTGGGTTTGAAACCTGACTTTGTCACCTATGGGGTATTGTAACCTTGGGTAGATAGATTAACTCACTTGGGAAATGGAGACAATAACAGACTTACCTTACTTACAAAGTTCTTAGGAGGGTTAAATGAGGTGAGAAATTAGCATCTGACACAGTACTTGGCATATGCTTCATTTATAATTTTAAAAATGTTAGTTCTTATTCCATAGTGCCATGGATTCATTCTTAAAATGCAAGTAATTATAAAGTATAATAATTAAAAAGGGTTTAATTGGCTTTTTTTTTACATTAGAAAAAATAACGTAACAAGAGGTATGTATATAGAAGCACTTTAAATATTCACTTTAAAAGATCCATTCAAGAATGTGCAAAACATAACAGTAATGGAGTTATAATGATAGGTAACATTTTCTGATCAAAGGGTAATATAAAAAAACAGCTTATTTCTGGTGCAAACATATTTCCCAATAGTTTTTCAGAATTGCTTACTTTATGTAACTTTCCCATGGCTGTCTTTCACAGAAATATTTAATTTGTTTGTAAAAATTAGAAACATAAGATTGATGACATCTACTTCTCATCTTTGATAATACACCATTTAAGTATGAATAGTGTATCTAATTTTTGCCGCCATTGAAGAAAGTCTTAGGGTACAGACTCTTCAATAAATAGCAATCTCTCTCTCTCTCTCTCTCTCTCTCTCTCCCTCTCTCCCTCTCATGGTGAAGTTACTCAAGCTTTCTGCCAGTTTAAAACCTTGTGGAGTTTCCTCAAGATGCATTTGTTTTTCTTGTCCTTTTTGTGAAGCACTCTAGCCCCAACTCTTGAAATACCTGTCGTTCATTAGCTCACTCTGAATTTAGTTGTTGGCGCTACCCAAAGCTACCCAAAGAAACACTGCAGTTTTATTTCTCTGAGTGGAACTTGTTAATTCACTAGTTCTCTCTTTAATTTTTTTTACTATTTCCTCCCAGGATTTTTTTTTTTTTTTTTAACATCTCTTTTTAAATCTCCTCATAGCACTCAACCTAAGTTCATCCTGGAGTGCATTTTCTTTTTCCTTCTCAGTCCTGCAGACCCTCTTAATTTGTTCTTTTAACATCTAGCCTCTGGGGTTGTCTGTCTGTCTTATTGAAGATAAACAGGAACAGTTGAGAACTCTTGTCTTTTGTTGCTTGGCTTTCTCTTGTGCTCATTTTCTTCCTGTTAAAACTCATTCCAATTACCAAGAAATCTCCATGTCTGTCTCTACTCTGAAAGGCTGAATTGAAATGAAAGAAACCCTTATCTGCTATAGAGGATTAAATGTTTGGTTTGCATAATGTGTAAATACCTGGTTTTAAGATTCATTTTAAAGTTTTAAACCCTAATCACTAATTGGTTCACTTTCACTTTGTTTACAGTATTTTCAAGTAGTGCATAATTTAAATTTCTTTTCTAGGTTTTCCATTATTATGGTCCTGCTTTAGAATTCGTGCAGATGGTAAAATTATCAGATCTACCCTCCTGTTATATGTCGGACATTGAATTTGAATTGTATCCTTTCATTTACATCTTCCTTTTAGATTACATTTCTGTGTCAGGTAGAATGTTTCCTGGTACCACTCCACATTTAAATGTTTAACCATTTTTAAAAATAATATCTAAAATACTTTTCATTGCCATTGTATTAAGAGAAATTCTATAGCTCTCAAGAAAATTCCTCCCTGAAGTATTATATTTAGATTTTTAGACTAGGCATGAAACTTGTTGCTAATACTGTTTTTTGCTAATGGGGTAAGGAGGAGGGAGAAATATTAGGAATATGTAGTGAAAAACAGAGTAATTTATGTATTCCTGAAATGTTCAGGTGTTTCTCTTGCCATCAGCAGGATGAATGTATAAGCGCCTGCCCACTGTATCTTTTTATATACTTAAGTGGAATGCTATCACATATATGTGCAAGTATTCAACATATTTAAAACTCTTTTAAGAAAATATATCTAAGCATTTTTAGAAATATACCTAAGAACAGAACATTTTGTATAAAAAGAAATTGTTCTTGGCTGGAAATGGAACACTAGTACAGTGTTCTTGAATTTTCGTTCAGAAGCTACAGATTTTATAAATCTCTTGTTTTGATAGTTTTTAGGAATGCTATTCATAATCGCACTATTTCTTGTTAGATTTTCAGAATCAGAAAAATAATTATCCTTAAGGGAATGAGTGATTGTGAATTCCCATAGGTAAATTTTTTAGCAAATGAATTTAAGCACCTCATGAATTAGATAGAGAATCACACTTATGTTAGGCAGTAGAATGGGTTCACATTCCATCATTTCTTTAACCCTTTGGTACAGAGGATTGACAAGAAACAATACCGAGAAGAATTCCACGTTGCTCCTGGAGCAGATCTCTTCTCTGTGTGGCAAGGTACAGAAGGTGTTTATTTTTTCTTTTTTAACAATATTTAAGGATGTTTGGGAAAAGGGAAGGGAGTTTGTGAATCCATTTTACGTGGTGATTTGGTGTCTTTAACATGATTTTGGTTCAATTTGTATTAAGATATTTTGAACTTTTCATAGTAACTCCAAAGTCCTCTGCAAACATAAAGTGCTATTTTGTTAGTAGAAGAGATTTTTTAAAAATAAGTTTCATGGCTGGTAATTACTTTAAAATTTAAAACTCTTAGAGCATATTAGATTATTATTAACCTGTTCCTTCAACATCTGACTTATTTCTGTAAGAAGATACTCATGTCTGCATTATCCTTTTCATGGTAGGACAGGTAGGTAGAAGTGAGAAAACTTTCTAAATCTTCACTGAATTATCATTTGTAAGTTTTCAAATTTTCTTTCTTCTGATAATGTTTATGAGAGTTGTAGCTATTTCAGTATATATTATACAAACACATATCTAATAGTATAAAATGATGTATTTAAAATTTTTTAACTACAACATAATTTTAACTGGCATAACCTGTCTAAAGTCAAGTATACAATTTTTAGTATAATAGAAAAAACTAAAAGTGTTTTTCTTTCTGATTATTTGTTCAACTACTATCTTTCTATGAAAACAACTTTTAATGCACAACATTTCCTTGACAGTATTTACATAACGTCTTACTGTTTTAAACAACAAATATACAATTATTGAACAGTCTTGCTGGGAAAACAATGATGATTATAATTATAGTTTCTCAAGTTTTGGTTATGATTCCCTGAGAAAACTGATAAAGGAAATCTGATTTTGGCCTTCAGGTGCTTGACTGTATGGTAATTTAAGATTTTGGCTGTCAGCCTCTTTTTTTCCATGAACTTGATTTTGAATTGTGCACCAACATATTTATTTGATGAAATTGGCTTTTGAAAGAGCAGCCTGAAGAATAGTATTAATCTGAGTTTTCATCCCCTAAAGAATACCTAACATAAATTGAAATTTTAAAATTTGTCTTTTTTATTTATCCACTTATGTCCTACTGTGTGCCCAGCACTGCATTGGATGGTAGGGATCCAATGGTGGATTATCTCATGGAACTTACATTTTGGTAGGAAAAATAAAAAGTTTATAGTTAAGAACTATGAAGAAAATAAGCAGACTGAAATAAGGTAATCAGGTAGAGGACTTACTCTAAACACAAATTAATAAAAGTATACATCTCTATGGAAATATGAACATAGAAGTCTTGTGAAGTAGTATAGTTTAAAAAAAGACAAAAAAAAAACCCCAGTAAGAATAAAAAAAAATCTTAGTCCATTTAGTTATTGAAGATAAGCGACAGTGATCCTAGAAGCAAGCTAAACTGTTGATAGCTATTAATATTGTATTTTCAGTTTTAAATCTGTTGTATTAGATTATCATTTTTTACTTCTGAGACAGTTCCTATAAAATATTAGAATATATTTTATCAGTAAGGGACAAATAAGTGGAATTTTATATATGTTTCTATTTAAAGATAATTTTTAGAAACGTGCATTACATAATTTAGCTAACATATCTCTATGAAGCAGTTTATTTTCCTTTATATTGGGACATAATCAGTCTTTTATTTTAAAAGAAAAGAGGTTTTGAATTACATGCTCATTCCTTGATAAAATTCTAGTACTTTGTAACTGGGTTTTCATTTTTTATTCATCATTTTGGGGAGGGGGGAGACTGCCTGCTACATAGGGACTGGAGGGAATGAAGTGGACAGGGCCTCTCTCGGAAGCTTTCATGGAGCTTAATGCTAGTGATTTCTGTGAGCCTCAGTCAATTTTGGAGCCTAACCGCCCCTTCCCCGCAAAAACTGGTTAGCCTCCAAATAAAGATAAAAGGCTTTTAGAGTAAAGCTTACTGTATTAGATTAGACAAAATACGAGTGTTAGGGAACCATGATAACATCTACGAATCATATGGCCAGGAAATATTTTTTTTTAAAGAGGAAAACTTGCAAGGCTAGAAACATGATTGCCATGGTGCCTGCATGTTTGGGGGTGGGGGTGGGGTGCTACTGAAAAGATTGAATCAAAATTTTGAAACTCAAGTTTAAAATGTTATTTGGTTTTAAATTCTGGAGGTATTGTAGAATGATAACCTAAAAGGATCATCTTCAAGTCTTATCAGAATTTATTTGACGATTAGTGTTTGAGAACAAGTTTCCACAATCCAAGTTTTGTATGAATGCTGTATAAACAATTGACACAGATTTATAGGGAATTATAGCTTATGGGATTTAGAAATACTTATTTTCATATTTGTAGCAAATGCTTAATTAAAAATAGGCAGTCTCAAGATGTGACCACTTTTTTGACTGTGATGGGTCAGAACACATTTATATCAGGCTGTAAGTTAGGGATTGAACTGTATTTACTATCTCTGAATTGTTAAGCTATAATTATAATTATAACAATTATGTAATTGTTAAGCTATAAGTAGGCCCTGATCTGGCATACTCACATTACAGCGTTATCGACCCTTTGGTTCATAGTTTTGTCATCCATTTTGGCCTATGAAGTCTTATTTATGTAAGAATGAAGAAGTAGGTTTTAGTGTTAAGAAATTTACACATACATCTTTTACACTTAATGATTATTTTTTATTAATTTTGCTAAATACTGGGGTGCCAAAAATGTATACACATTTTAAACAATGTTATCTATGTATTATTTTTCAAAATTGAATTGAATTACAGTAGCAATGTGTGGTATGATATTCTCTCAAAAGATGGCATTAATCAAATAGCATCACCATGTGACAGTCAGGACAGTCAAGGAGAATGGCGGAAGCACGGTTGTAGTTCGAGGAGCACAAGACCATTTTGGAGTGGTATTTGGAATTCTAGAATGTTGTTTCAGTTTCCCCTATGTTCTCCTAGCTTAATACCCTTTACCACCTACCTATGGGGGACCTTAAAGGACGTGGTGTACTGTAGAAAACCAGCTACCCCAGCGGTACTTTGGGAAGAAATTGAAATGGCATGTGCAGCGATTCAAGTGGATACTTTGGTCAAGGTTGCTCAAGCGTGGTTCACTGTAATCACAAGTGTCTGGATGCTGATGGTAACCATGATGAGCACCTCTTGCAATTGCAGGAGTCAAATGTGACTTGAATCCATTTTTTGTTATCGGTGTATATCGAGTATTACAATTTTAATACAGTTTTTCCTTTCTTAAAATGTGTATACATGTTTTTGGCACCCTCTGTATTTTTATTTTTAATGTCTGAGGCTTGACTATGTAAAATACATTTGACTTGAAAAAGGTTATGACTATAACAATTGAGAAAAATAAGTATATTTAATTTTACCTTATTTTTCTCTTAGTATACTTAATTTTACATTTGCTAATTAAGAATACTTAAGTGAAAGTAATAAATAGCAATAAAATTAGTATATTTTAATTTATTATTTGAGTATCACAAGTCTCATATAACTTACCCATCTACATAGGACAATTTAAAGGGATTTTGCGTTAGATTTGAGATCTACAGGAAATGCCCTGCTTAAATTCCCCAGAATTTAACACACACACACACACACACACACACACACACATACATACATATATGTATGTATGTATATATTTATTAGGACATCCTGACTGTTGTAGCTTATATTGTAAAATAACTGACAAAATATCACTTTCAGAGTTGCAATTTGTTTTATTCAGTTCTTAATCAAACTTAGAATTTACCTAAATATATTATATTGGTGTTTGGAAACAAATATTTAATAAACATCTGTATGCCCAGCTCTGGGAATACAAAGATGAATGAGTTGAATTTGCTCATAAATCAGAGCTGCTGTTTGTTTTCTGGTATAAGATTCCTGTTTTCTCTGCATGTTATACCTATTAGAATTAAATCTCTGACTTGTAGGAACAAAAGTTTTAAAATTGCTTTCCAAATTACTCTTAATTTTGAAGGCAGAACAATAACCCATCCAATCAAAAGCTTGTAAATGGTGCCTAAATATGACAAAATCTTCTGATGGTAGAATTCCTGGCCTCTCATTAGCTTGCAGAGCTATAAAGAAATTACACCTATAACCTGTACTTGAAGCAATTACTGTGAATAACAGGGTTTTTAGAGTTATGCAAGGGCTGTCCGGAAAAAATCCAGCCATAGATGCCTCTATTTTTCATATCACATGGCTGGATATTTTCCAGGCCGTGCTATTATAACTCAGCAGAAAATGGGCACCTGTGGCTATTAATACCTTTCTGTTTTTGTTTGACTGGTTTTGAGATTTTTTTTCATTTGTGGGATGGGGCATTGTTTTTGTTTTCGTAGTGGAGTTACTAGGAAAGTACATTACTAAATAAATACACATTACATAGGTAAAATATGAATGGAATATTGTCAGATGGTACTGTTTAAGAATTAATCTCAGTGTGCAGTCACTAAAAATAATTCTGTTTTATTCAGGTTGGTGCTCTTTTTGTATTGCCATGTACTATTAGTAACATACTTACTCCACCTCCCAACCAACTCAGTTCAAGGAAATGGAAGGAATATATGGCTAAAAAGCCCAAGACAATCAGTGGTAAGTAGTGAATCTTTAAGTTGTTTTAATGGTTCAACATAGATAATGTATTTATCAAATTTGAATTGGAGGTAGCTTTTCTTTATGAGAAAATAATATTGATTATTATTGATTAAAAAAGAACCACTTCATTTTAAGATTTTTTACTGTCTTTAACAACCTGCTGTAACATAAAGCATATACAACCTTATTCATTCAAAAATATCACTGATATAAAAGCAGAACTTTTAGTTAATTAGATTGCTAATTATACTGAATGTGGGTTTCTTAGAGACAGTTCAGGAAAAGAATTTGTAAAAATGGAGTGGGTAATTATATGTATATTAAGAAAATAAAATTATGTTTACAATTTTCTGAAGAAATTACTAGAACTTATCAGCTTGATTATACACTATACCGTGTTCTGAGTACTTTAGAAATATTGATTCATTTAGTTTTTATACTAGCCCTATAAATTTATTTTTTACCCATTTAACAGATGAGGAAGTTGAGGCTTAGAAAAGTTGGAGAGATACTAATTAGCAGAATATTGGTTCAGTCCTTGGCTCTGTCAGTTAATAGCTCTGTAATTTCCCCAAGGATTTGAACTCAGGCTCCATGCTCTTAATTACTGCACTGTGTTTCCTCTCTAATAATCTGTTCTATTCAAGATGCCATTATAAAAATGAAACCCTAATTTCTGTTATAAATCAGATTATTTAAATTCAGACCCTAGTATTTTTATGAGGTAATTGAAGCTCAAACTCTTACTTGCCCAAAGTCCTATAGCTTAAGTGTGTTCCTTCATACTTTGCTTCAGTGAAATTCTTTTTAGTTAACAATAACTTGTTTAAATTATTTTTTAATTTACAGTTAGTTTTGTGACCCGTGATATGATGGGACTAAGAATGGGAATTGTGACATAGCTACTTGGATTGTCCTAGAAGAAATCTCTTGAAATACTCCAGAGCCCTAGAATTCTTAGGGATACAATTTTAAAATCAATGACTTACACATTACTGCATAGAAAATAGGTGATATACTGAAATCCATTTTAGTAAACATTGAATTTGAAAATGCAGATAATCTAGAGTGATCAGGACTAGAGATTTAGATTTTGAGTTTACCAGCTGTTTTATCTGTTTTAAAACTATCCTAAAATTAAATGATGTGAAAGAGCAGGCACTTGGTTTGCACTTAGTTCTGCAGTTTGTGCTTAGTTCTGCAGTTTGTGCTAGGTTCAGCGGGGTGGGTCTTCTACCAGCCTCAGGAGTGGTTACTGCGGTGGCTGCATTGAACTTGTGGAGTGTTTGGAGGTTGGGCTCAGCCAGCATGCAGGGACAGCTGTTGTTCTCTCTCCATGTAGTCTCAGAGCCTTTCCTGGCCTATGGTTTCATCATGTGATCTCTGCAGCACATTAGCTGAAATTTTTACCTGGTGCCTCCAGACTCCAACATATGCAAATGTTGAAGTGTTACTGGAGAAGGGAGCCCTCCTTGGCTTGGTGTCCAGGATCTTGGTATCTCAGGCAAAGAATTGACTGAGACAGATACCAAAGTGTAGGGGAAACAGAGACAGTTTATTAAAAGGAAAATAAGGTGAAATAAAGAGGAAGTTTATTGAGAGGGAAAGTACACTCCTCAGACGTAGGAGTGGGCTCGAGCAGGAGAATGGCTCAAGCTCCCCAAGTAATGAGGCTTTGGTATTTTTATTCCATTTAGTTGTAAGGGGTTATGCCTATCTGGGTGTGGGGCCTTTTGATGGGCATCTTTGATTGACAGGGGCTTTCACATCACCTTTTTACTGCTCGTGTTTTCTTTCCAAACTCAATTACCTCCTGTGACTGTCTATCTTGGGGCAGAGATTTCTAGAAAAGGGTGATATCAGGGTGGTAATTACTCCAGCAAAGCGGTTCCCATGGGAGGGGGGAGATAATCCCTGTTTCACCTGCCTGCTTTGCTTTCCTCTTGAGAGGTGTGAGCCCCTAAATCTCTATGGGAAGTTGAGGGACAGAAGGTATCATCTTCTGTATCTGCTTCCTGCTGAGTGTGGTCATTGTTCCTACCTATCAAGGATGCACAGAGCTCTCACCCTATCTGATCTAAAAGAGGGAAGGGGTCTTGAGATCCGCCTGGGAGACTGTGTTGATTTCTTTGGTTGGGATGGGCTGGACTGGAAGCCTTGCCATGGCATCATCTGTATGCCAGTGACCCCTAGATAAGGAGAACTAGAATCAGTTAATAGATTTAAAAGCTTTAGCCTGAAAAGCAGGCCTCAGAGCCATTGATGCAGGGTGGCTACATGAAACCCTATGGAGTTTGTCCTATTGCCTTTGGACTTAGCTGGCCTCCCAGATGTCACCACCAGGTGATATACTGAAATCCATCAGGAATGGCCTGGGGATGATATAATCAACAGGCAGAGATTTACAGCCACCAGGATGGTTAGCTAAAGTTTAGCAAACACAGCTAACTGAAGTTTTTGTCATCAGACATCAAAAATTTTAGAATGACTAAGGCTGGAGACAGGGACATTTTGGGAATACAATTAGCAAACAAGTTACAAGTTTTTCTGAAAGATTAACTCAAGTCGGGGCAAAGGATATCCAGGAGATACAGGCTAACAGCCTATTGTTAAAGTTTTGGGGTAACTATCTAAAGCAGGAGGCAGAGTGAAGACATTCCATGATTCAAGCTCCGAGCAATCTGTTGTTTAAGCTAGAGTTAAAGGAAAACTGGCTGAGAGAGAAAACAAAGCAAAAATGGGGAGCCAAGAACTAGGGAAGAGGGGATTAAACCTTCCTATAGAGAGGGGTTCTTTCATTTGACCCATGTGAGAAGCTGCCAGGGCTTTTTAAGGCTTAGTCCTAGAATTGGCCCAGAGTCAAATCTGCTGTATTCTCTTATGTAAAACTACTGACAAAAATGGCCCAGATTCAAGGGGGAAGTGACTCTAAATATGTGAATACTGAGAAGCCACCAATATAAAAGCCTGCCACTGGTGTATACAGTTAATAATTGAAGCCTTAGGATTGGTTGGAAAACACCCCCCTTACAGACATGACTAAAGAGCAGAGCCAAGGATTGGGCCTTAGAAACACCTGGATTTAAGGTAAGGGGAAAGCTAGGAAATGATTTAATACAAGGCAAGACTCTAGAAGTTATAATCATTAACATCAGTACTAAAATATAATACCATTTATTGCATGATACAGAGTGCAAGGTGTGAGAAATAAAGGGGAGTTAAACTAGTCATTAGGTTCTTTGTAAAATTTATAATCAAATGAGGAAGACACTTTGAAAAGTCATTATAAATCTGTTTAGCCAACAGCGTGAAGGTGAAGTGGAGGATACTTCCAGAATGTATGACCTGACATAGCCTGAAAAGTTCAGAAAGCCTTCCTGGAAGAAGGGACGTTATTAATTATTGCAATTTATACATATTTGTTTGTATATGGATTAAATACTCAGTTTTTCAAAAGTTATTTTTATTGGACATCTACACTGTTTTGCATCCTGGACCAGCTGTAATAGAGTAAGTCCTTGCCCGCAGGGAGCTTATATGATAGCGGAGATAATAGCTTTAGTTCTTCCCCCAGGTAGTTATATGGCTAGGTCTCAGTTTGGGGCAGCATTTACTCCAAAGTCTTCTTCCTGTTCAGGTCCTAATTTGCCATTCCATCTCAAATTACAAGTAGACTGTTCTCCTAACATTACATCCATCTTCCCAGCTTTGTTTTTTTCTCCTCAGTACTTACACTATCTAATATACTAAACGTGTTTCTGTTTCTCCCACTAGAAATGAGAAAAAACAAGATGAAACTTTTTACTCTAATTCATTGCTTTATTCTTAGTGCCTGGAACAGTGCCTGACATTTACTAGGTATTCGAAAATATTTGTAGAGTAGTAAGTGAAATACATATTTTCAGGTTGTATTATTATAACTGCTTTTCTGGAAAAGAAAGACTTTTAATGGACTTCATCCATGCAGTGTGAACCAAAATTTGTCCCCCAGTTTTTGTTAGTTCCTTAGGTTTAAAATACCATTCCTTGATGAAATAAAATACATAAATATTGCATATTAGTTTGAACCATTTGGTATTGTTAAATATCAGAGTAAATGTCATATGGCTTGACCTAAAATGCTCTCTTAAAGTATGCTTAAATTAAGTATTGCAAAAGAATGATTTTTAAAAGTAATTTTCAGTGAAATATCCAGAAACTATTTTGATACTGGGAAAGATGCAAAAGGACTGTATAAACAAATGCAATTATCTAAGCCCTATTACATTTCTGAAGGAAGACTTCTGTATTTAAAACTGGTATTGAAGAGCCAGTTGTATAACAAAACATGCCTGGCACACCATATGTTCACAGAGAAGTTTTATGTAATTGTCAGAAAATTGGATGTTGATCATTGCCTAACTTTATATTACAAACAAAGAAGCCACAGTCCAGGGAAATTAAGAAAATTCCCTCATGTCACAGGGCAAAATCAGAATTTCCACCTGAGGTGGAATGTATCCCCAGGCCATCAGTGACAGTTTTTCATTTTTGAGTTTATTGTTGCCTCATTTTCTAAAAAATTGGATTTTTTAAAGGAAAATATTTAAAGGTACTCTTGGATAAAAAGTCTTACTATTTTGTTGACAGACAAGTCTTTTAAAAATAGATATTTTAAAAGGGACTATACTAGTAAGAACCGATGAAATGTTCTTAACTGATGAAACTTGTGCCTCATCTCAAATCGATGTGATAAACGTGTTTCAAAAAAGTGAGCTGAAACTAATAAGGTTGAAATGACATAGTGTAACTGATCTGTAACTAATTTCCATATTGCGAAGAGGCGAAAGACTGATAAAGATTTTGAAAGACATTTCAGTGGCAGAGAAAGTATTTCTCAGTCAACAGGTATTTACTGTGTGCCTGCTGTATTCAGGGCATTAGTCTAGGTGCTGGGAATTCAGTAGTGAACACTGTCAACCATGTTCACTGTACTAACTTTTATTGAGCACTTCACTCAACAGCATAATCATCCTCTTCAAGGACATGTGGAACATTTTTTAGGAGAGACCATGTGTATATGTTAGGCCATTAAAATGTGACTCAATAAATTTAAAAGGGTAGAAATAATACATAGTATGTTCTCCAGTTACCATGAATTTAAATTAGAAACCAACAGAATTGTGAAAAATACTTTAAATATTTGGAAATAAATAGCACACTTCTAAATAACTAATAGGTCAAAGAAGAAATCAAAGGGGAAATTAGAAAAGTTTTAACTGAATGAAAATAAAAACAAAACATAAATCTATGAGAAGCAGCTAAAGCAGTACTAAGAGAATCTTAAGTGCTTATCTTAGAAGAAAGATCTAAAATCAATAATCTAAATGTCAACCTCAAGAAGCTAGAAGACCGAACACAAATAAGCAGAAGGAAGCAAATTAGACTGGAAGTCATAAATAAAATACCAAGGACTACAAGTAACAAAAGAAGTGCAAGACCTGTGCACTGCAAACATTGCTGAGAGAAGTTAAGGGAGGTCTAAGTGAATTGAGACATAACACCCTGCTTATAAATTGGAAAACTCGGTGTTATGATGGCACTTCTCTCCAAACTGACCTATAGACTGAATCCAATCTCTAACAAAATTCCAAGAGGACTTTGCACAGAAACTGACAAGCTTATACTCAATTTATGCAGAATTGCAAAGGATTTAGAATGGCCAAAAGAAAGGACTGTTTCAAAAAGGAAAGCCAACAACTGAGAACTTACACTACTTGATTCACAACTTATTAGAAAGACACAGTAGTCAAGACATTATGGTGTTGGACTACAAATACACATATATCAGTGCAACAGAAGAGAGAAAACGATGCCAGTGGGAAAGAATGATCTCAACACAGTGCTGGAAGAATAGGCTATCCGTATGTAGAAAATTATACTGTATGTTAGACTTTTATGTAAAAATTAACTCAAAATGGGTCATATGCCTAAATGCAGGGACCAAAACTACAAAGCATCTGTAAGAAAACATGTATTTTACACCAAAGGGTGATCTGTAAAAAGAAAAAAACGATCAAGTTACCAAAATTGAAAATGCCCTCTTTTTGAAAAACACTTAAGAAAAAATTTTAAAGCCTATTAAGAAAAAAATACTTCTAATTGTCTATATAATATATAGAAAGAGGGTCCCAAAAAATGTATAGACATTTTAAGAAAGGAAAAAATTGTATTAAAATTGCATTACTCACTCTGTACTAATAACAGAAGATGAATACAAGTCACGTTGACTTCCGCAATGACAAGAGGTGCTCACAGTAGTGACCATCAGCATCCAGACACTCCTGATTACGGCGAACTACTGCTTGACCAACACTGACCAAAGTGTCCACTTGTGTCGCTGAATGTGCCGTTTCAGTTTCTTCCCCAAGTACTGCCAATGTCACCGATTTTCTTCGGTACACCGCATCCTTTAAGGTCCTCCATAGGTAGAAGTCAGGGGGTGTTAAATCAGGAGAATGTTCTCGAATTTGAAATACCACTTCAAAATGGTCTTACTCTCCTTGAACAACTGTGCTTCCACCATTTTCTTTGGCTGTCCTGCCTGTTGCCCGGTGACGCTGTCTTTTGAGTGACCATCATACTACACATTGCTACTATAATTCAATTCATCTTCGAAAAGTGATACTAGATAACATCTCCTTAAAGTGTGTATACATATTTTTGGCACCCCTGGTATATGTACATATATACATATACACATACATATACATATATATGAGGGCTGTTTGGAAAGTATCCAGCCACTTAACTATTCTCATTATATTGACAATGGCTGCATTTTTTCCAGGCAGCCCTCATACTTCTTACAACTCAGTAAGGAGACAACCCAATTAATAAGTGGATAGGAGACCTGACTAGGCATTTTACTGAAGATACCTGACTAGCTAATAAAACACATGAAAGATGCTCAGCATCATTAGTCTTTAGGGATATGCAAATTAAAATCGCAATGCGATCCTATAATATCCTATAATACACGCACTAGAATGGCTGTTACTGAAACAGTGACTATCCCTGTTCAGGAGGGTGTGCAGAAACTGCAAACCTCACACGTTGTTGGCGGGAATGTAAAATGGTACAACTACTCTGGAAAAACAGTTTGGCAGTTAAACTTACACTTAACTCCACAACCCAGTACTTCCATTCCTAGGCATTTGTCCAGGAGAAGTGAGAACATATGTTCACACAAATGCTTGCAAGCAACTATTTGTAGAAGCAATATTCATAATAGCTAAGAATTAGAAACTACATATCCATCACCTGGTGAACAGATTCGTCCATACAGTGGAGTACTCCTCAGCAGTAAAAGGCATGGAAAGTTTTGGGTGTAACCTAAATGTGCTAAGTTTATAAAATCAGGCTTAAAAGACCATTTTTATAGGATTTCGTTTATGTGAAATTTCTATTAAAGGCAAAAGGAGACAGAGCAGATCAGTGGTTGCCTGAGGCCACAAGTAGGGAGATTGATTGCAAAGAGATAACGGAAGTTTTCCAAAATTGGATTAAAGTGGTGGATGCACAATTGTATAATTTCCTTAAATTAATCAGACTTAAATTTTGATGTATGTATGTACATATGTACATGTATGTGTAGATTATACCTCATTAAACCATTTGTTTGTTTTTTTAAATAAGAATCACCTGAAGACCCTTAGACCTAAATGAAATGCAGGGTTTTTTCTCTCCCCCTGTTTCAGTGGTTCTTAGGACCAGATCACATTAGACTCACCACAGCATTTACCAAAAAAGAGACAGTCAAAGTGAGCTGTACCCAAGAACAAATAAATCTGGGGAAACCAGGGCCTCAGTCTTTAGTAACAGCACCCAAACGTGCATCCAGGATTCATTAACTCTGTCCTAGGTGTGTTCCCTTCTACCCTAGACTAGTGAGCCACAGTTAACTGACCAATCTTTTCAGATGCTTTGAAGCAGAAAAAGAATTAACAGTCACTACTTTAGGCTTTTAATTCCTTGCCTAGAAAAATGAAGATGATAATACTTGCTTAGCGTATCTTACAAACTAGTTTGAATCATAATGGGTAATGAAGGTAAACACTTTGTAAACTCGTTTTGTCAAGCTGTCCACCCTTAAATGCTTTCTGTTTGTAGAACAGTAGAGATCATTGTTGTTTATGATAATGAGTAAGATATTGAAATCATATTCTGAATGCCTGCTCTATTCATTGTTGCTTTCAAATTGCATATTTTACTGTGTCGTAAGGGAAAATAAATACAGTTTAAGATCCTAATGCTATTTAATTGTTTAAAATGGTCATGGTAGAATTCATAAATCCTACATCTTTGTAATCTTCATAGAAGGAGGCTTCATACAGGTATTCAACAATACTATCATTTCTTGTACCATTTTAGATCTTTCTAGAATTGAGGCAGGGCATTTTGGACAATCTCAGTGGCAGCTAAATTTTATGCTAACTTGTTCAAAGCTTAGTCTGATAAATAAGGTGGGGGAATCAAGCTTTTTGGGAAATGCTTTATGAATATAAACTAATTAGACTGATTTCTTTTTCCTTGTGCCTTTCCAGCTGAAGGTAAGGGCCATTTCAAAAGTCAAGTCTAGAATTGTTTAAACAATGATTTCATTGGAAAGTGTGTAGCCTCCCAAAATGCCAACAGTGAGGACTACATTTTGTTTTAATTTTTGTCAGGATTATTAAAATAATTGGGTATATTATTTTTTCATTTCTTAAGGAATGTGTGTGTGTGTGTGTGTGTGTGTACACACACACACACACACACACACACACACACACACACACACACACAGGCTGTCCAGAAAGTATCCAGCCATGTTATATGAAAAATTTTAATAGATGCATTTATGACTGGATTTTTTCTGGACAGCCCTTATATATACAAAACACTTTTCAGTAAGTCAGAATATTCACTTAACCAGAATATTCTGTTCCCCTAATTATTCTGGGATATTTTTTATTCTATCACATGGACCAGTTTCCTCTTTACATGAATATGATTTTGTTTTTACATTGTTGAACTATTCTACAGCTAGGGCCATGCTATAGGATTTTAAGAACTGCTGAGAAACTTATTCATATAAAATATAACTCAGTTTTTATTGTATTAATACTAGAATTTTGTTAATGAAGTTAAGTGACACATGTCTTCATAACAATTTATATATTATTGGTAAAATGTGATAACTAAAGGAGACTTGCAATTTCTGCTTCTGTCATTTTTCCTGGATTGGAGATCCAGAACGGATGTATGGTTTTGGTGTATTGGGGCATGTGTACCAATCAGTCTCTTGTAAGTTGATAGTGTAAAAATAGCAGATGAAAATGCAGAGGAATTTTCTGTTATAATCATTTTTTTCTTATTTCTTTAGAAAGAGAGATGAGAATTGAATAACTATGCTAATTGTAAATCTGTTACTCTGTATGTTTACATAAAAGTTATTTAATAAGTCTTCAATTAACATCTGCCAAATCTGGAACGTTTTTTAAATGACTGCATAGTCATTATGGTTAGGGGAGTTCTTTAAAATAAATATTTTTCTTTTGAGGAAAACAAGATTTTTGTAATTACAGGCTTCAGTGATTATAGTGCTAATAAAGGTAATGGGATTTAAATAAATACGGAAAGAATGCCATGGATTGAAAAAACATGTATAATTTGAGTTGGCAAAGTGCTAAATTGGTAAATGAATTGAGTAGTAACTCTTGTAACTCTTGGCAAACTGTAATTTCAAGTACAACTGATAACAAGTGTATTTTTTCTTTCTAATAACCTTTATTTAATTTCCACTTTCCAAGATTGATGTTTATGAATAGGAGTAATCTCTCTACTGCAAGCTAATTGCCAAAAAAAAAGGTTTTTTTTTAACTTCATGTTTGTTTTGGGGATAGGCTTTAACCCACAGTATGCTCCTATCTAGGAATTAAACTATTATAATAAACTCACAGTAGATTGTTTTTAGTGTATATATAAGCACTATATATATATATATATATATACACACACACACACACATATATGTATGTATGTATACACACACAGACAAATATATATTTCATGTACATAGAATATCCCAAGGTTTTGTTGTTGTTGTTGTTGTTGTTGTTGTTGTTTTTGTAGTATGTGGGTAGCTCCCTGGCTGGGAATTGAACCCAGGCCGCAGCGTTGACAGAGCCGAAGCCTTAAGCCACTACACCACCAGGGAGCTCCCCAAAGTTTTAAGAACTTTCTTTGTCGGAACCTTACATTCCTAAGATAATTGTATAAGCTGGAGACTTGCCGGACAGCCCTCATAAATTTAAAACAAGAAGAGCTTTGTTGAAGTATAATTCACCCACTATCCAATTCAAGCATTGAAAGCATACAATTTCATGGTTTTAAGTCTATTCACAAAGTTGAGCAACCATCGCCACAGTCAATTTTAGGACATTGTTATGTACCCCAAAAGCAACTCCATACTCATTAGTAATTACTCCCCATTCCTGTCACCTGCCTTTACTATCCCTGTAGCACCCACCATCTATTTCTGTATAGATTTGCTTGTTCTGGAGATTTCATATAAATGTAATCATACAATATGTGGTCCCTAACGACTGGCTTCTTTCATGTAGCATAATGTTTTCAAGTTCATTCATGGTGTCGTTCATACGAGCACTTCATTTCTTTTTATTGCTGAACAACATTCCGTCATTTGGACATCACACATTTTATTTATTCACATATCAGTTGATGGACATTTGGGCTGTTGACACTTTTGAGCTGCTATGAATATTCATGTACCTGTTTTTGTGTGACTATTTAAATTTGTGTGAATCATATTATGTGTGAACATGTTTAGAATTATTTGGGGTATAAACCTAGGAGTGGAATTCCTGGGTCATATGTTAACAATATGTTTAACTTTTTGAGGAACTGCTTTGTAAAGTGGCTACACCATTTTATGTTCCTACCAGGAATCTGTGAGGGTTCCAATTTCTCTGTATCCTCATCAACACTTGCTGTTATCTATACTTTTGATTATAACCTTCCAAGGATGTTGGGTGGTATCTTTGTGGTTTTGATTTATAGGACCATGTCGGCCAGTGATGTTGAGCATATTTCCAGTGCTTATTGGCTATTCGTATTATGTCTTTGGAGAATGTTCAGCTCCTTTACCTGGTTTTTAATTGAGTTGTCTTTTTATTATGAGTTGTAGGAGTTATTTATATATTCTACATACAAATCTTTTATAAGCTATAGGGTTTACAAAAATTGTCTCCCCTTCTGTGGGTTGGCTTTTTTTTTAATTGGTTATATGTATTGAGCAGTTAGAACACATCGGGTGATGTGCAGCGTTTCACACTGACTCTCACAGCAGCCTTGTCTTATGGTTTTTATTTTTAATTAATAAACTGTTTTTTAGAGCAGTTTTAGGTACATGGCACAACTGAGTGGAAAGTACAGAGAGTTTGTATGTAGGCCACGTCTGCATCCGTGTATAATAACCTCCCCCATTATCAACATCTGCACTACAATGGTAATTGTTACAACTGATGAGCCTAAATTAACATATTATCATTAAAGTCCATAGGGGTTTGGGTTTTCATTCTCTTGATAGTGTACCTTGAAGCACAGAAGTTTTTAATTTTGATGAAATCCAATTTTCTGGTTTTTTTTTTTGTTGCTTGTGCTTTGGTGTCCCATTTAACAAAGGATTACCTAATCCATGGTCATGAAGATTTATGCCTTTGTTTTGTTCTAAGAGCTTTAAAGTTGCAGCTCTTATATTTAGGGCTATGATCCATTGTGAATCAATTTTTGCATATATTGTGAGGTGGAGGGTATAAGGGCCCAGCTTCAGTCTTTGGCACATAGATGTCCTGTCGTCCCAAAACCATTGAAAAGGCTGTTCTTTCTCCTTTGAATCTTCTTGGTGGCTTTGTTGAAAACGACGTGACTGTAAATATAAGGGCATATTTCTCAGCTCAGAGTTCGGTCCTGTTAATCCGTCCGTCTGTCCTCACACCAATGCCTCGCTGTCTTGATTACTGTAGCTGTGTAGTAAGTTTTCAAAGTGGGAAGTGCGAATGCTCTTCCACTCCTTCGCCCATACTGCATACTCACATTTTTCTCATTTCCCTCATCCTTCCAGAATGATCCCGAAATCATTTCAAATTCTGTCTGTTGCTGTAGTTATTCTGCTTATGTAATCAGTCACTGTTCACAGTTGAGCCATGTAGCATACTTTATTTTCCTTTCCTGTACAGTATTTTGTTTTACCTAGAATTCATGATTCTTTTTTGCTGTTGTTTTATATTCAAACATGAAGGCCTCTCCCCATTGTGAAACGCCTTTCAGTACATGGAAGAAGCATTTATGACCTATCTAACCCACATCGGTTGGTTTTACTCCCTAGATTTGTTGCGTAGCTTTTGAGTCAGAAATTCTTTTCCATCATCATGGGATTGCTTTGCCCTTCTTTGGTTCCTTGGATTCTTTCATCTTTCAGTTTCTTATTTCTTCCCTCTTTTTGGTGAGAGTAAAAAAAAATCTCTCATGCTTTAAAATCTTCCTGTGGAAGGGCTCAGAGGAGGAAAATTTCTGAAATCCTCTATGCCTAAGAAGGTTTTCATTTCATCCTCACTTTAATTTAGCATCTAGGTTGGAGAGCATTTTTCCAGTGGGATTGTGAAGGCACCGCCCCACTGTCGTCCAGCTGGTAGTGCTGTTCAGAGTTCGAGTGCCATTGGTTTTTACTCTTGATTTGTTTATGAGAAACCGAGACTTTCTCTGGAATTTTGTATAATGTCCTTACTGTTTCTAGTCTTCTGAATTTTCATAATGATGCACCTTGATGGGTCTGTTTTTATACCTGTATTGAGCACTTTGCATGCTTGGAACCTTGTCCTTTTATCGAGGACAATGTTCTTAAAATTATTTTATTGATAATTTTCTTTCTCCCATTTTTTAATGTCCTCTCTTTGGTTACTCCTATTTGGTGGCATTCCTTCTTGTTTGGGTCTCTGTCTCCTATTTTCCATTTCTTTGTCTTCCTCCACTCTGACAGAGTCACTGAACTTTATCTTCTCACCTTTTAGTTGAAATATATATTTCTGCATTCCTAATTTTAATTTCCATGAGCTCTTTCATAATGTTATTTTCTCGTAATTTTCTGTTATATTTAATAGATGCAATAGCTTCTCTGAGGATTTTAGTCATCTGTTTGTTTTTGTCTTTTTTATTTCGTTTTACTTCATATTTTTTGTTCCTCTACAAGTCACTTTTTCCCATTAGTTTATTTTGGGAACTGGCTTTCATACCAAGACTGTCCTCGAGTTCCCATAATGTGGGTGCCTGCTCATATTTAACAGAGAGTACCAGAATAAGGGCTTCCCTCTTGCTTTACTCACTTTGTTTTGTTCTTAAAGTGTTCTCAGAACCAATAAAACTCATCATTTTTAGAAAAAAAAAAGAGAGAGAGAGAACCAGAAAGCTAATTGGAAAATTTGAATGTATGGGGGGCGCTCATTGACTGTGATCTTCATTTTAGTGTGATCTCGCTGGGACTCTACATGAGGCAACCCCCAATATTGGGGTCCTCAAGGACTGACCACATTTCCTGAAGAAGACTCAGTTCTGCTACCTGGCTTCCAGAATTCTGGAAGTTATATGAATGAAGAAGGGGAAAGAACCTCGATATTCTATATATATAGGCATTCAGTTAGTCCATTGATAGTCAACTCAGACCCTATACAACCCCCATTTCCCCACCTCCCACCAGAGACACCTTGTTTTACATTCTCCAGAAAATAAACCACTGGTCTTCTGAGCTAGCTTGCCTGGAAGAATAAGGAGGAATCAGAAAGCTAGTCTGCTTCTCAAATGGACTTTCAACCTGTCTTCTTATTTCACCTTAATTTTGCTTCCAGTGCCATCTGGGGCCACCATCCCCGAATCTCCTGGCAGGGGTCATAGTGCGGATTGTTTTGCTTCTAAGCTTTCTCCTCTGTGTTTCTCAGCTCCCTTAGCAGCAGCTGAGAGGTCTGTTACCAATTGCTCATCTGCTTTTTCTGCTTTCAAATTTTAGTTGCTGTTCTCTTCTCTCAGGCATTAGTCCTTGTAGATTTATGCTATTTTAAAAATCTCTTTATTCTCATTTCATGGAATTTCAGAGGATAGTGAAAATAAATGCTTATGTCTAATTCACCATCTTCAACAAAAAGAACTCTGCTTCTATTTTTAATCTCAAAGGCTTCACAGTGTTTCTTCGACCTTCACTATAACCCTCACTTGATTTGTTTTTAAAATATACTACATGCTGTCTTAACTGACCTTCACAAAACTGGCGTGCCACATTAATGAAGGCTCTCCATTCCTTCTGTAGAATGCATTGTGGGCGCCCACTGCAAGGAGCGAGAAGGTACTCTCAAGTATCATTTCACATCTGCTCCCACCAGTTGATTTGTGTGCCTGCAGGGGTCAGTTTATTCCACTTTAAAGAAATGGAAGTTGATACATTATGGGTGATTACATAAGAAAGGTATCATAGAACTCTCCAGAGCTACATCAGAAGTTAATGAATGAGTACACATAGTTTTAATTTGAAGTAAAATGTTGGTTCTGTGTATCATTTTTGTTACGATTCTCTTAACAGCTTTCTCTGTTAAATGAACAACTTCTAGCCCCCAGTGTATTGAGTAACAGCTTGTTTTAACATGACAGAGAAACCTCATTATATCCTGGGGGTCAGATGTAGGATTGTGCCATATGGCTCGCTAAATTTCACATACTTAACAAGATCATTGGTTTTGTTCAGTTCCAGATGTTGAAGTGAAAGGAGAGTGTTCCAGCTATTATCTCTTGTTACAAGGTAACGGCAATAGAAAATGTACAGCCACACTGATTTACTCAGCTAACCAGCTCAATGGTTCCTTTGCACTCAGTTTAATTCATGGACAGATGAAAGCAAGGCCAGAAGAAACTACACTGAGTAAGTGTTAACTTTAGGTGGAAAACATTTTTATATTTGTATATATAATTAACTTCCGTGGTTTTTAATGAACTTATTTTCCCCAAACTCCCTTTTACTTTTGGTAACTTTACCTTTTATTTTAAACATACAACATTTTGAACAAGTTAGAGCATAGAGAATTAATCCCTTTTACATTATACCCAGTAAAATTTACTAGGTCAACCTTCAATTCAAAATAGGAGAGTTTGAGGATTTTCCACTTTAAACACATACTATTTTTCTGTAATTTATTCCTCATTTTCATTTACTTTTCTATCCAAGCTCTGTGTTTTGGTTGTTTATTACTGTGTGACAAACCACCCCAAATTTAGCTTTCAAATGACTATTTATTATTATACCTTACAGTCGTGTGCGCTCACAGCTCAGCTGGGTGTTTCTTTGTTGAAGTCTCATAGGACCGCAGTCACGGCTGGGTGTCATTTGAAGAGTAAAAAGAGCTTAATATATAAGATGGCTCCTTCACCCACATGATTGGCACCCACGTGGAGGAGAGTGAACTTTCTTTTCTCACGTCACCTTTCATGGCCAGCACGGGCTTCCTCCCAACATCTGGTCTCATGGGAGTCTGATTGCTAAATTCTCTTAGAGCAATTGTTGTAAGAAGCCTCAGAGCTTTCTGCAACCTTGCCTAGAGGTCATTCGCTGTCACTTTTTCCATACTTTATTGGTTTGTTAGGGCCAGCCTGGATTCACCATGGAAGTACTGACTACACAGCAGGTGAACCGTAGGAGGTGTGGTTCATTTGGGGGCCTTTGTTAGAGATGATCATACTCCACCTGTGTTTTCTGTAGGAATTTCAGGAGCTGAGGCTGTAGGAGAAAATGTAATACAGGCAATTCCATTCTGCTATCTAAATTCTTTCATTTAAGAAGCAGGTCAAAGTTTAAAATGCACAATGACTTAGTGTGCTTATTTTCTGCAGCTTAATTATTATTTATTTTGAAATATGCAAGATCAACAGAGATGAGCAATTGATTTATTCTTTTTAATTATGTAATAATGCATTTCCTGGGAACTGAATATTAATGGTTGTCATTAATCATCTCTAAATACTGACTTTTTTCTATTTCTCAGGCTTTCCTTTTGACTTCTTGTCACTACCACATTTTTCTGGTGAGCAGCTTATACAGAGAGAGAAGCAGTTAGCTGATGTTCAAGCTTTGGCTTTGAAAGAATGTCTGAGTAAGTAACACTTCTCCTGTAAGGATGTTGACTTGCTCAGATATAATACATTGTTATTTCCAAGGTTTTAAATACACTTTGTCTTTTAGGTAGGGCACTCATGGTAGAGCTATTCTTATTCTTATAGAGTAGAAAAGGACTACAACTTCTTTTCTACCAGATTCAAAATATTTTTATTTGCATATCACTGTTACCATTTCTAAAAGTATTTCTCCAGGAAAACTATTTATTTTGTTATCCTTAACTGTGTACTGGAAAAGATGCCTAATTTTATTCTGATTAATATAGATCTGTTTATAAAATTTCTCTTTATATATTTTTAGCTGTCACAGAAGGACAGAAACTATAGATAGAAGAAAATGCAAGTTCAGAAAAATTAGTATGTTAGCTTGAGCATTGATTCTTAGGTTTTAATCTTGACTACCAATAATAATTAAGAAGATATCACACAGTGGGTGAAGTTGGCATTATAGATTTTCCTGTACTCAACAAATTAACACCTTTTCAAGGCCCATAATTTGTTTTTATCTTTTTCTTTTCTATATTGCTTAGTTATCAGTTTTAACATTTTTAAATAAATAATTATTCATTAATATCTAATGTGAACTTATTTTAAGCAAATTGATACAGAATTTCTAGGACATTAAATTGCGAGGTCTTATTAGTTGCATATAGAAAAATTATATTAGAATTAAGTAGATATATTATAAAATAAAAACTATCATTTTTAAACAGCATTTTAAACATATCTTGAACTAAGCCTGTCCTATTCAATGGAAGATAATTTTAGAATGCTTGGTCTCAGTAATTCATGTAAGAACTGCTTCTTCAGTTGTACAAAGTCAGGGCAATGGTGTGGTTTTGAGCTAACTCCTTAAACCACTTGATTTTTTTTTTTTTTAACTATGAAAATGATATTAGCTCAAGGAAAATATAATTAGAAAGGCAAATCAGTTTCAATAAAAAGTAGTACATGTTAAATCCAAGAGAAAAATAACTCCTGTAACACTAGCACTTTGGTAGATAAAGCACTTTTATCTCAAACATCAGCAGTATTACTCGCCTGCTGGCCTTGCCCTGCCCCTGCCGAACCCCTCTGCAGGCCCTGACGCCTTGCCACAAGCCTCCTGCCGCTCGTCTTAACTCCTTCCTTCACCAGGACCCCTAGCTTTCATCCTCACCTCGCCTCCTTCTAACCAGAAAAACCCCTCCGAGCGGAAGAACAGGCAGCTGTCCAAAGGGTTAGACGAGTTGACTCCAGTAGGGCCACCCCTTCCGCGTGTTGGGAAGGGAAATACTAGCAGCTATGACAGTGTAGCTGCCTGCGGTGTGACTGGAAGCTCTACTGGGGGCAGGGGGAAACCGAAGGACTACAGAGGTCCTGAAGATGGAGAGAGAAGCCCCATCTGAGCGGACACTCAGGCCGCCGCTGTGAGCGCCGCGGGCAAAGGCGGGGCGGGGCCTGAAGGTGAAGGAGCCTTGGAGCCAGTGGCCGCCAGACACCAGCTCTGGGCGAACCCAGGAAGGGGCTGCTTTGCAACCTGAAGCATTAAGTCTGCATTAAGGTTAATGACCCAGTTAGTTACTCCATTTATGACGGAAATGCTTGCTGGCCCAGTCTCTTCTCTACCCGGAGAGTTAATAATTACAAATTTGGGGAAAGGATGCGTCTGCTCAGAATTCCTGTGTGTCAGAGGTTAATGATTGTAGAACAAAGGTTCCAGGGTAAGAGTATCTGAATGTCTATTTCAGTGTTTCCCAAAGAAGTGAAATAAGTATAAAGTACTTACATTGACATTTTTAATTAATTTGTACATGATGAAAACTCAGTCATGTAATAGAACAGCTTTCGTTGGAAAAAAAATCAGTGATTCCCTATCAATACAAAGATTATAATCTTTGCTGAAAAACAGAACGTTGTTTCAAAACTTTTTTCAAAATTATCAAGACATGGAGTGTCTTACCTCCCCCTCCTGTTTTTCTGACCAGTTCTGAACCAAAAAGAGCAACTGGGAAAGTTTGCATGAAAATGTGTTCTCATTATTGATTTTTAAAATGACACAAAAATCAAATTAAATTCCTGTTAGGGTTGAAGTTTTTAGAATTATTTCTTTTCATTAAATTTATTTATTTCTTAAAAATTATATCTAATACTATTATATAGGATGATATTTAAAATTTATCATTTATATTTTTCCCTTTTTTGCAATTTGTAATTTTTTGTATTTGGAAACATAAAATATGTTGCTGCCCTGATTTTTTAAAGAAAAAAATTTAAGAATACTGAACATTTAAGTAAAGGGCTATTCAGTATGATGCAAAGCAAATCCCAAAACAGCGGCACTGTCATCTTGTTGCAGTATTGGAGCTGCTGTTCTGGGCTCTCCACATCTTTTTCATGTTCATAGAACCCAGTGCAAAACTGATCCTTTAGATATTCTACTCTGTATATTTTTAAATAAATCCTTAGTTATTACTAGCTTTTAAAGAAATAGTATTCTTTAGCTAATCTATTTTTAGACATTAGTACAACATATTTCTCCCAGATCTTCATCCGCCTTGCGTGCAAACTCATTTGTGTGGACATTATTTTTCACCTCGGTAAATGACCCTGCTTAGAACCCTGTTAAACTTCCTGTTTTCTCTCTCTATGGTTCACTCATCAAGGTCAATAGGAGATCTCACCTTGCTCTCCAGATTGCCCAATACTGTAATATAATTGACAGTTTTAATAAGCATATGTCAGCCTCAGTATATTTTTAGAAATAACACCAATGTAGGGCTAATTTCTGAAGCAAATTGTACATCATTCAGATGAAAGTAAATCATTGATAAGTTTTTGTTGTAGAATGGCTCCCAGCAGATTGTACAGAAAACCTTTTTATTTTCTAAGAAGATGTAATAAAAGCAGCCTACATTACAACTCTTACTTTATCATCACTAATGTTCTTGACTGCAGAAGCCGTGTGTTACTTACCTCGGATCAGAAGTGGAGTGACCTCACCAATACCCACGTTGGTGAGGTGGGGTTTTCCCGAGGCATTTCTCATAAAGCTGATGGTCCGAAGTAGACCCTCAGGATGGACTGCTTCCCTGTCAGCCTGTTCCCTTCTGTTACTGTGTCCTGCCCTCAGAGTGTGATGTAACGTGCTGTAGTCCTTTGCATCTGAGGGCACAGCTCAGTGCTTTCCAGGCTGTACATACTCAATTAATGTTTGTTCAATTGAATTCTCTATGAATTTATACTTTACTGTTTTATTATGGAAGACAGTGTTACCAGTCCCTAAGTGTTTCGAAAAAGAAATGTTTTCATAAAAGTAATACGTGGGTATAGTTTAAAAATTCAAATGGACCTGGAAGACTCAAAATGGAAAACAGCAGTGTCCTACTCTCTCCTCCCATCTTTCACTTTCTACCCATAGGCACCTGGTTTTTCTGACCTTTCCTCCAGTCCTCTGAATAATATGTGTGTGCTGCTGCTTCTCGATTTCCCAGTTTCAAATATTATCTTAACATCGAACTATGGAAGATAAAGACAACGTCGGCTCCCCTTCCCACGTCGGCTCCCCTTCCCACGTCGGCTCCCCTTCCCCTCGCCTCCCTTTACAGTGAAGTCACAAATTACGGTTAAGTCAGTGGTTAGCTTTTGCATTGCTGTGACTGTGTACAGAAGTTCACTGTTGAGTCATATAATCTGTCATGGGGGTCAACTCCCCTTTCTTGCATCATCTTTGTTCTTTCTTATGGTTGATGATTCCCTTACTTTTAATTTCCCATTCTTCTGTGCAGGCAAAGTGTTGTTATGTTTCCCAGAGGTACCAACACTCCTGCCACACACCCATCAGTAAAATTCACCATATTTTCAAACACAGCAGAGCCATTTCATTTCCTCTCAGTTTTTTTCCCAGCTTATTTTTATGTTGCTGTATTATGGACGGATTGCTTCTTAGACCTGCTGACATCTCAACAACTTCTCTTTCTTCTCTTCTTTTGGAACCTCCTTTTTTCTAGACTGGGCAGCCTCCTTTTTTCTTGGATCACTCCTGTGTTTAGCTGGAACGTATCTTCCGGTAGCTTCTTAAGGAAAAAAAAAGTGCATGAGGCATAAATGTTTCAAGCTCTTTCTTGTCTGGATGTCTTTACATGATCGATAATTCATGTAGAATTCCAAATTGTAAATCATTTATCCTCAGGATTTTGAAGGCCTTGCTCTTTGTTTTCTATCTTGCTGCGTTCCTGTTGAGAAATCTAATACTGTTTCTGTCCTTTGCAGTGATCTGTTTTGGTTTATGTGTTTTTACCTGCTTCTGGAACTTTATCTGCAGAAGCCCTGTCTCTAAAAGTTTTACTGTTGAGTCATAGTGTGTGTTTTCTTCCCTCTTAAGCTGTGTATGTGATGAGCCATTTCAATACAAGATTCACATTCTTTAGTCTGAAAATTTTTCTTATCTCAAAGAATTTCCTTTCTCCCTTTTTCTCTTCTGTTTCTTTTCAGAACTTTTATTAGTTATATATTGGCTTTTCTGGACAGAATACCTACTTTTCTTTCTATTTACATATTGTTATCTTTTTGTTCTAGTTTCTGGGGGTTAGCTTCCATGTTATTTTAAGCCCTTTTATGGAATTTTAAAAGTTTGAGTTCTCATGTGCTTAATTTTTAAAAGTATTTTCTTCTCCATTGACTGATTATTTATCAGAGCATCATGTATTTGTTTCTTGAGTATCGTATCTTCTCTTATTTCTATGAGAATATTAATTACAACAAACTTTTTTTTCTCTGCAATGTTTTTGTTTCTGCTAGGCTCCTTTTTTCCCTTTGCTTGCTTTAATCTCTCTTTTTTCATCCTGGACTTTTTTTAGTTTGGAGGGGGTAGTAAATAATAGCCTTTTTTCCCTCTCAAAGTTGGAACCAATTGAGAAATAAAGGTAAGACACACACAAATGGGCGTAAATTACAGATAAAAGCTGGATTGAAGGACGTTCCTACACAGGAACGCTTATTTGGTGGATAAATTCACTTGTTTTACTTTTAAAGGTATTTCCCGTAAAATAGTAGATGTGTTTTAGAGAGGGTTTAAAATAAGTCAAATGGTTAATCCTATTGATTTGTCTTTCAGAAAGGAAAAAGTTGGCAGGGCAGCCTGAAGTAGTTTCTGTTGATGAACTCAAAAGTCTACTAATACTGACAAGGGAACGCTTTTTAGAACATTTTGATGCTGCTACTCCTAAAACAATTGTAATAAAGACAGACAAAATTAACACCTCCAGTCTGTTAAATGGTAAGTTTTTGTTACTTTAAATCTTAGGGTTTTGTGTGTGTGTGTGTGTGTGTGTGTGTGTGAGACATTAAGGTGATCCCTCTTACTACTCTTACTAAAGCCTCTAGAATGGGTGGATCTCTATTAAGCTGTGTATTCCTAAGGTGAGAAAAGTGGAACCTACACAGTGAATTTATCACAGTTAAAACTACGTATAATAAGATGCTCCAACTGTGCCATTCATTATAGTAGGAACAGCCACCAGACTTTACTGAGGGAGTGGGAAACCATTTCTATATGAACTCGTTTTTCTTTGTATTTTCCTAGTTCCTGTTGTTGTGATGGATTTGAATAGAGGAATGCTTTTCAAGATCTAACAAGAAAAGTACTTGAAGATGCCTAGCATTTTAAATGTACAGGATAGCTTTTGTTTTCAATTATGTGAGAATCATTTTTATTCCATAGATTAATAAGACATGATCGAAGAATCAAGTTAACGATAATGTTTGTTGAGTACCTTTTGTCTCTTTGACACAATGAAGGTATACAGAGAAGTAAACATTTGGGTCTTTGGCTTTCAACAGGCTTATGATGTGTATGGAAAGCAAAATACAGCTTCTAGTGTCAATATCAAGAGTGCAGGCTCTGGAAGTAGATGGCCAGGATTCTAGTCTCAGTTTTGTCACTTGTTTGCTATTTATCCTCCCCATGCCTCTGTTTACTAGTGTTTAAATGGCGATAATAACATTATTCACTTACTAGGGTTATTGTGAGCATTAAATGAGTTGGCACATATAAAACACTTAGAACATAATAAATGCCAAAAAAATTGTCAGCTGTCGTTTGTATTATTGTTACCATCATTGTTACATATTAGTGCCAACGTTGAATAGTAGTGCAAGGTAATCTGAAAGATGTTGGCAATGGTATATAGTTACTTGTAAATGTGGAGTGCGGGTGTTCAGTGAGTGAGAGAGCCAACCTTCTGAGTTTTAATGTAGGCTTAGAACTATGAATTCCCGCTCTGCCCGTGCTTGCTTTGTGACCTTGGGCATGTTTTCTGACCTCCCTGGGCCTCCGTTTTTCTCTTTAAATTAGGGATGACATAGGTTGTTAGGAGGATTAAATGAATTATTTGTAAATTGCTTAGAAATTTGCCTTTGAAGTAAGTGCTGTGTATTTGTTGGTGAAATAACTAAATACAAATTTCAAGGAAAGGAATCTACCTAGGATAGAATGGTCAGAGAACTCTTTATTAGAGCTGAGGGACTTGATGTAGATCTTGAGTGCTGCACTTTTATTATGAAGAGATAGTGAAATAAATAAAGCTTAATCGTGATTTTTTTGTTGTTTCCAAAAACTTTTCTGTGGCATTTAGTGCAGTTCAGGCCATTAGGCCTTAATAAATGCCTAAGGTAAGTATCGTACAATGAATCCAACATGCCTTTATTCACACATGCATGCACAGCACACACACCACACACACGGATGTATGCATGTATCTGCATGTATACATTCTTAAATGAGTGTAACAAAATTCAGTATGTTAATATTTTTTGGTGCTTATGTATTTTTTCTCTTTAGACACTAGTCCAGTGGAACCTATTTCTTCAAGTCTAATGGAAACCAATCCTCTGGAATGGCCAGAAAGGCATGTTCTTCAAAATCTGGAAACATTTGAAAAAGCTAAACAAAAAATAAGGTAATAAACAGCTCATTTAAATGAGCTTTTTGTTACTTCTTAAAATGTGTTTATGAGATACTAGGTTTTCATATTTTCATTATAAAAGAAATGTAAGCTTAACTACTATAGGTAGGTAGGTAGGTAGATAAATAGATAGATAGCGAGCACATTACAGAGTAGTATGTCGAGAAAATACTTTCCTTCCCTTTCCTTCTACTTGTACATCCTGGGGCTATATGATCACAGTTAACATTTTAGTGAATGACTTTTCAGACCATCTTCCATTGATTTACACAAATGTCTCAATAGATAAGAAAATTTTAAACAATATAAGAGCATATAAAATGTTAAAAGCACTCTTCTCTCTTGAGCCACTTTAAACTAATCCTGCTTTACTTCTTACATGTTTATGTAGTACCTATTTAACTAACTCTCAGAGCTGGAATTTATTTTTAGTTGTTTCCATTTTCATGAAATCTATTTCCATCCCTTTACTTTCATTCTCTGTGTGTCTTTTCTGTCTGAAGTGAGTCTTTTGTAGGCAGCATATGTAAGGGTCTTGTTTTCTTATCCATTTAGCCACCCTATGTCTTATGATCGGAGCATTTAATTCACTAACATTTAAAGTAGTTGTTGATAGATATATAGTTATTGCCATTTTATTACTCATATTTTTTTATCTTCTTTTTTTTTTAAGAGGTCCCTTTAACATTACTTGTAATATTGGTTTGGCAGTGATGAACTCCCTTTAGCTTTTTCTTGTCTGATAAGCTCTTTATCTGTCCTCTGATCCTAAGTGATAGCTTTGCTGGGTAGAGCAGTCTTGATTGTAGGTTCTTGCTTTTTATCACTTTAAATATTTCATGCCAATCCATCTGGCCTGAAAAGTATGTGTTGAGAAATCGGCTGATGGCCTTATAAGACCTTCCTTGTAGGTAACTAACTGCTCCTCTCTTGCTGCTGTTAAAATTCTTTCTTAGCCTTTAACCTTTGGCATTTTAATTATGATGTAGCTTCATGAGCCTCTTTGGGACTCTCTGTACTTCCTGGCTTGCATGTGTTTCCTTCTCCAGGTTAGGGAAGTTTTCCATCATTATTTCTTCAAATAGGTTTTCAATTCCTTGCTTGCTTTCTCCTCCTGGTACCCCTATGATAGGAATGAATGTTGATATGATTGATGTTGTCACAGAGGCTCCTTAAACTATCCTCATTTGGGGGGGAGGGCTTTTTTTTCTTTTTGCTATTCCAATTGGGTATTTTCTGCTGCCTTGTCTTCTAAATTGCTGATTTGGTCCTTTGCTTCATCTAATCTGTTGATTCCCTTTAAGGTATTCTTCATTTCAATTATTGTAGTCTTCATTTCTGACTGGTTCTTATTTATGTTTTCTATCTCCATTTTTATGTTTCCTGTCTCTTTGTTGAAATTCTCGCTGAGAACATCAAACCTCCTTATAACCAGCGTTTGGAACTTGGTATCTGGTGGTTTGCTTGCCTCTATTTTGCTTCGTTCTTTTTCTAGAGCTCTGTTCTGCTCTTTTATTTGTTTTCTTTGTCTCCTCATTTTGCCTACCTCCTTGTGTTTGTTTCTACGTATTAGGTAGAGTTACTGTGTCTCCTTGTTTTAGTAGAGTGACCTTATGTGGTAGGTGTCCTGTGGACCTCAGTGGCACAGCCTTCTTGGTTGGGTGGGGAGATGGGGAGATGCAGGATAAAGCATGCCTGTCAGGCTTCACTTCAGTACACCTGCTAGGACACCTGGGGCAGGCAACCTTGGTCCTTCACCTAACACTAGATGAAACAGGCTTTATTCTAGGGGTGTCATGCTCTTAGAGGTAAAAAGTATGAGGGTAAAGTGTGGTGTGGGAGGGTGGTACTTAAGCAGGACTCTTAAAATATGTTGCCTGGTTTCTTCCCATTGGCATTCTATAAAACAAAGTTTAAAGTCTTGCTGTGCCCTTTTGGGAGGAGAAGAAGAAGACAGACTCTATCTGTCCTGTAGATTTCTCTCTAGTTCTCCTTGAAGTTCTTGCTGTAGTTTATAAATTTTTGAAATTCATTGAACTCTGTGGTCTATCATTTTTCCTTCTTTTTCTCAATCCTGTTATGAATTTAGAGTCTGGTACTTCAACATTGTGATTTCCGTTTGTTGAGTAGAGGGTTAATGTGTGTGTTTAATCTACCATCTTGAACTAGATGCTTATCATTCAAGATCTACATCAAATATCACCTATCTCTTATGCCTTAATAAATGCTACAAGGTTATCTTCCTTCTTTAAGCATCTGAGGACTGTGTTATACTTTCATGAAACTTACTTTATTGTACCTTTTCTACCTCATTCTACATTGGTATATATATCTCCTTTCTCACCCTTTTTTCTCCTACTTCAAGTTAATCTATACACTAAATTAGCAATAGTGATTTGTGAGGCCATAAATTATCAGTGAGCTCTTTTTAGTACCTCACAGGGATATTTACAAAATAAATAACCAATAAATACTTGTGAACAAGTATTTGGTCAAAATTTGGGATGATACCATCCAATACTTGGTTGTGGACAAAAGTTATGTTGCATATTTTAAGAATTTGTCTTGTGTTAAAACTGGTTAGACTGGGAATAAAAGACCATTATGTAGTGAGATTCAGAAGTCATAAGAATTTGGGTTTTAGACAAAAGCAGTCACCTGTTGTGTGACTTTCTGCCTCATCTTTACGATGGGGTGACAGTCCCATTTCTACTTCAAAGGTGTAAAGATTTAAGGAGATAATGTTTTAAAAATAAACTGTTGTCAGTGCTTTGCTTTTTGTTTCTTTTTTTTTAACCTAAGACATATTTTGGTAGTGTAATTTATCACAAACAGCATTTTAAATTGCTTTGATATCCTTGTGTCCAGGATTCTATATAAATGCAAATTATACATTTCCCCATTACATCCAGCTTATAAAATGATTGAGAGTAATTTTCATTAAGAAACCTTTGTGAGTTACTATTAGAGAATAACTATATAGAAATTAAATTAAACTCATAATATAGTTCTTGCCCTCCTGGAATGTAAAGTTCATAGAACATATTTGAATATTTTCTTGTTTGACTGTTTTTATTAGAGTTGTATTTTCAATTTAAAAATAAAGGGGATAGAAGGGGAGAGGGGTTCTGTCGGTGTATTATTGATCACTGATGTATAGAAATTTAAGTCCTAACCCATATTTCAACATTTTAATCATATAGTTATCAGTAAAAATGCTTGATTTAAGTAATAAAATAATTGGAAAGTAGTTGAATTAATATAAAGTCAGGAAATTAATTTCCTGTGCCAGTATTGAAAAATGGTATTTATTTGGTGGCAGAGCTGTAACATGACGTGTGACTCAGTGCTTGATAAAACTATTAGCGTTCTCCAAAACTTAACTATTTTTTTCTTTCCAGTTTTTAAAACTTTCTAAGAGCTTTTTGGGCTTATAGAGTGAAACAATAGAACTGGTAGTTCCTTCAGAGTCAGTCTACTTCTGACTGTCATTTTAAATAGTTGTGTCACCCTGGGTCTGTAAGACAAATGGTTGTGTGTTAGTATCTTTATGTGAAAAACAGGAATAAGATTGTTTTTGAGGTTTGGTGTGCTGATTTTCACTTTCCAAAGTGCTCATTTTCAAGTTTGAGGTGAGACCTATGCTGTCTTTTTCAAGGAAGTCTGTGAGGATTAAGAATGTGAAGTATGTAAAGTAGTTTGAAAAGTATCGAGTCCTGCGTGTATTTCAGGTATAGTAACAACTCAGCGCATATTCATAATGTCATAATCATGGCGAAAAGAGGCCTTGGAGAGATTTCTGATTACTGTCCCATTTCATGGTTGTGCTTCAAGTAATCTTTCCAGTTTATAGAAAATTGGAACATTCAGTCTCTCCCCTTAAAATTTACAATATTCTGGGGTTTCAAGACATACAAGAGGATTTTTATTTAAATTTTATGGACTTGACAACTTCACAGCCAAATAATCATGCCATCGTTTCTAAAGAATGTAACTATGTTCATTTCAGTCATATAGAAGAGAAGCACTGTTGTTGTGGTAGCACAAGTTTCACTGTGACCTCCAGGTTCTTTAAAATACACTTGATACTAAATGATTTGTAAAGATTTTACTTTATTTTCTTTCTAAATGTGTACTTCTTTGATTTTATTTGTAAACTTTATTTGGATTCTGCTCATGTCCTCTTTTTTTGACTAAGGTGAGTGCTGATCCACTAACATTATTTTCCCAGAACTGGTTCACTACCTCGTTCCTCTGAACAGCTGCTGGGTCACAAAGAGGGCGCACGGGATTCGGTCACATTATTGGATGCTAAAGAATTGCTGAAGTTCTTTACCTCCGATGGATTACCAATTGGAGATCTTCAACCTTTGCCGATTCAAAAGGGGTAAGTTATAAACTTACAGTTTCCAAGTAATTACTTCAAAAAACCGTACTATATCTCCTTTCCCCAGTTAATTGGTGCCCTGTGCCACTTAGGCAAAATTCACAAGTTTGATCCCAATGCGTATCATTGGCCTGAGTCCTCACATTGTACCATAGCCAAATGTCCTGTTGTTTTGTGGAACTGACTGTAAGGGAAACAGGAATAATAAAGCAATCTCAGGATATTCCCTGTAAAAGTCAGTAGCTTCTATTTGTATACTAAGGACACTAGTTTTTAGGAAAAAAATATCATTTGACCTGCAAATACATGTATTTTTAATTCTGTTTTCTGCATTACTCTCTGGTTTTGATTTTGCTGCTATGTACTTGTCTTGACATTGTCAGTCATGCCTAATAGTAGCAAAAATCACAGTCTTTCAGCTGAAGAGAATAGGAAAATGTAATAAAAATGCTTTGAAACTATTACACTGCCAAGTAAGAGCTCAGTGTCTATATGAATAATTTATAACTAATTTGACTTCCAAGACAACTTCTACTAAGTTACTAGTTAATAAAAACTGTATGTTGCAGAAGTTGATTTCATTGCAGGAAAAATTGTAACATCAAATACTTGTGAGATTTGAATAATTTGTTCACTACTCCAGTTTCTTTTTAATTATTAATGCATTATTTTCAAAACCTTCCAAAGGACCTTAAAAATTATAGATGATTTTGATCACTTTTACAAGGTTGCTCTGGCAAATACTGATTTTAGAGTAAGTTTTGTGAACGATGACATAAAACGTATGTCATAATGACATAAAACATGTAATTTTGAAGTAATTTTTTTTTCTCATACCCTTCTTTGTGGGAATCACGAAAGTGAAGAAGTATATACATATTTTCATCTGTTTAGTTTTGGATTTTTGTCCTTCTAAATCAATATGCATGAACTGGCAGAGTCGGATGGGTTTGCTAAAACTGAACTATGTAGGTTTTCCTCTTGTTGATCAAATGTCTTTCTAGATGCAGTGTTGTAGGGAGGATCTATTTAATTCCTTCTTTAGTTTACAGATTATTTATTTAGGAAAGTTTGGTATGACTTCTTGATGTTAGTCAAGAATTGTGTCATTGTCAAATATATCTTCTATTAATGTTAAAGTTGAAGGATAAGCCTTCATGCCAGTAAATCAAGAACCTGTGGACTTCTCGTCTGCTTATGCAAGGAGCCATTCAAAATGCTGATTAAATTAAACCAAGTACAGGCATGGCACCTGTGTATATACCAAAAAAAAAGTTAAACACTGACAAAATACATATTTATTTAAATGTTTCTTTTAAAAAAAGGTCTGAGTAAAATTAAACAAAAGTAGGTAAAGTCGCTGAGAGGGGTTGAAGGAAGAAATGGAATACAACATGGTAAAGGAAAGAACTGAAATGCTAGGTTCCTAAAGAGTTCTGCATTACAAAATTAATCACTTTTATGGTCAGTTAACAAAACACTGGGGTCATTGCAATTTATTAGTGTTACTTTTTGTGGAACACTACGTGTATGCATTCGATTATACATTCTGGTTTTTAGAATGTATTAATTAGCCTATGTCTTACATTTTAATATAATAATTTCAAATGCTTATCATAATACCCTAGATAATTTTCAGTGGCACATGGACAGTTTCATTGCTAATGCCATAGGGAAAACAATGTGATAGCAAATTTATTCTTGGTGCTCTTCTGTCTACTTGCATTTCTGTATACCATGTCTACGTCTTCTGAATTCTGCCTAGTACCATGTACGAACCACTGATGGCGTAATTCTCCCAATTCCCATCTAACCTATTCTGAGCTTCAGGAGCTGCCCAGCACACCAGGATCATGCCTCCCGACTCAGGCAGAGAGGGCGGGCCTATTAGAATAACCGGGAGAGCTGAGCGTAATTGCAGTGACCTTCATCTTCCTGAGACTTTGATATACCCCTGCAGGGCTGAGCATGAACATTTTATGTAAATATGATTTATTTACATTAATCACCATGTGATTAATTTTAACGTACCTGCTGATTGAACACCTCCCTCAGAAGAACTGAACTCAGCAGCCAGTCTCTAATATGCTCTAATATTTAAAAGGTTACTGACTCTTAAAGTAGGTGTCAGGATGACTGCATTCCCAGGTAAAGGAAGATCTGGGTCCTCCATATGTTATAGTAGGAATTAAATACTTCTTTTGTTACCAAGGATTTGAGTTGACTTCGTTATCCCCCTGTAAAAAAGAATATAACTAAATGTATAAAAATTAGTTCATTACACCAAGAATAATGTTTTTTTTCCAGAATAATGTTACTTTTTGAATTTCCACTACACATCATTTTCCATTCCTGATTTATCCATTTCTGAGATTTAGTTTTGTGAAATAAGTAACATCCTAATTTGGAAACTGGAGGCACAGAAAAGGGAGGTGACAGAATCCACAGGCCTAAACCTGCTTCGCTTTCTTTCTGAGGTCTGATAGAACTTCATTTTGATCCCACGTAAGATTCCGTCATACTGAGGGAGGTCACATTTCTTTGTTTAGACACTTTCTGGGACATTCTCTGTGTCACTAAATAAACTTTAAATATAAATAAAAAACTTTGTGTTTCAGGGAAAAGACTTTTGTCCTGACACCAGAACTTAGTCCTCGGAAACTTCGGGTTTTACCATTTGAAAAAGCTACAGTATGTCATTATCATGGAATTGAGTAAGTTTTTGATTTATATTTTACTCATCTGCACGTGATTGATGTAGCTTATCTTACGTGAGTGTGAAGAGCGACTATAATAACATGATATAAATTGAGATATAGAGCCAAAGAGCGAGTATGTCAAAAAACAAAGCAGTATATACACAAATAATTGGTCTTCTATTGAAAGAAAAGTTATGTGATGATTATTCAGTTTTACAGCATTTAAATATCCTATTACTATTTACTAGATATTTTACGAAATTATTTTGGTCCCTACATTATAAATGTATTTTATACTACTGACCATATTACTCTTTCCTGGTTACTACATACCTTGTAGTTGCCAGAAACTATTAGGTAAAATGTGTTCCCATTTGTAACATGTTAATTGTGTGTGTGTTGTTATAGAGTTTTAATTGACGAGTTTGAATAAAATTTCAAAGGATTCTTTTGCTTGAAGCTGTTAGTAGTTTCTGAGAGCGTCTGTACATCTGCCGTTTTCACAAGGACAAGAAGTGGAATTATGGTGATGACGCATTTCGTGAGGAAGTTTCAAGACCTTAGTAATTCATCTTGCAACTATTTCACATTCTTAAAGCAACACGTTATTTTATATTGATTTTCTATAAATGAAAATAGAAAATAATTTGATTTTACCTTACTCTTTAAGAAACAACTTTATCAGGGAACAACTGAAACATACTTTTTTGGTTAACATGTGAACTTAATCGTTATTTCATACAAACTTTAAAAATACTTTGCTGACAGTCATTCCCACAGAGGCTAAAAGTACAAAAGATTATAAGGTGACTATTTCTGCCATGAAGAAGCATATGCTTTAGTAGGGGAGAAAGAAAGAAACACGTGAATTTAGTAGAGACAAGTAGCATTTGAGTACAGTTATACAACTGCCCAGTGGATGGAAGAAATTACTGTCAGGAGCTGAGAGCATTTCAAAGAAGAAGTCTAAACTAAGTTTGAAAGAATGAGTAGGGGTTTAGCTGGCAGAAAGGGAATGTCAGGGGGAGGAGTGAGGTACAGAGGTACAGATTCTAGGACGAGAAAGCAGCATTTTTGTTTTTTAGTGAGGGTAACGGTATTTTGTGTTAAAATGAGACCAAGTCATGCATTTGTGAAGATCATAGTTGACATGGAAGAGAGGTTGATCTTCGCTTTTGAGGCAGTAAAAACCCTTTATTTTTAAAGCATGCAATTATATGCTTGGGTTTGTTTCATTGAAAGAAATCTTCTTGACTTTTGATAAATTGAAATATTTCAAGCAAGAGATGTTGAAAGACTAAAATACAATCAAGACAGTGAAAATAGGAAGGAGAATGAAAATACTCTATATAAAGAACTTGAGAGCCCAGTTAGATGTGGGGGATAAGGACGGAGAAAGAATTTCTTTAGCATTTCTAGCTTAGGTACATTAGATAGCTAGTAGTGCAATTAGAGAAAATATGGATGGTCACCTCCCAACAAGTCATTCTAGGAATGTTTTGTTTCTTTGCTATATTTAAATAGTATTTATTTCATTTAAGCAATATTTATGTAAAATTGGACACGAGGCAAAATCTGCAGTTACTTTATTTTTGAGCATTAAAATTCAACTCCCATTTAAGTCAGGTATAAGAAAAGATACCTGCTGTCACCATGTTTTTCAAAACCATTGTTCTGTTAGTCTCAGCCACTGAATTAAAATAAGGAAAACTAAAGCGTTTTAAAGAGTTATATATGTTTTGATAAGAAGACCCAAAGAAGTAGAGACCTGCAAGACTATTAGAAGTAGTGGGAGAATTTGTTAAATAGCCAGTGATAAAATACATATTAAAAGCATAGTTTTTCTCCAACCAGCCATTTCCAATTTTAAACACCATGAAAACGAACCTGTTCAAAATAGCAAGTAAACTCATAAATATTAGAAGCTATTTTAGCAAGAAATGTACAATAGAAAAATTTGCAAATGTTTATAACACCTGATTAATTTAGCTTAATGCAAAAAATAAGTGATACACACTGAGTTGTTATGCATGGGTATTTGTTCACAGTGGTATTTAAAATAAGAAACATTAAAAATAGCGTCTAACTTTAGGGGCTTGGTTAAATAATTATAGTACATCCTACATTAAAATTCTCTGCCTCCACCAGAATAGCTGAAATTGAAGACTGAAAGATTATTAGCAAGTAGATGGAACAGTCAGAACTCTAAAACACTGTTGGCAGGAATATAAAATGATATAGCATCTGCATACTTAGACCTTGTCTCTCAGCAGTTCCCTTACGAGGTAGTTGTTTAAGGGAAATGAAAACATAACTTCACAAAAAAAGACTTGTTGAAGAACACACAGAGCCATTTTATTCATAATAGCTCCATCTGGAAACAGCCTAGGTATACAGGAGGAGAAGAGATAAATAACTGGTGTATCTGTACACAAGGCCACACTTCTCAGCAGTAACAAGGAGCATGCAACATTAAACTAAGACATTCCGCTTCCGTCTGAGTGTGGAGAAAGCGATTAAACTGGAGGATTTTAAAAAGAGCAACATGAGCCACACCATCCAATAATGAAAGAAGTCCCTCCTGAAATACTAATTTAAATCTAAGTGGTTCAGATAAGAATTTTAAATCATTTTGTTAACAACGGGCAACTCAGAGATAACCCTGAATCATAAAAAGATAAGAAACGCCATTTGTTCAGGCTTTTCATTTTGATATTTGAGGCAAGAATTCCTTATTTGAGAGGACCATGGCTTTCCCTCTAACATCAGAAAGTTAAGCGTATTTTCCAAATAAACCTTTTATTTAAATTATTTGTATTTTTAGCTGTTTACCCATTTGTGCAATGATTACAGATTTAACTTTTTATTTTTCTAACTTTACCTTAGTCAGTTAAGTGGGAGCTTCTTTTTTCTAGTATATGCAGATTTGCTTCATAGGATATAGTTTTGTTTTCTCCCTTCTTTTTGATATTAAAGACCTAGAAATTAAACATTACAGAAAAGTTTATAATAAAAACCTTTCTTTATTACTCCCTACCTCCAGTCCCAGTTTTCAGAGAAGTGTTTTATTTCTTTGATTTTAGTTTCTCTGGTGGTTGCCTCTCTCATTCTAAAAAGACACCCTCCTATCGATATTTATTAATATCTCCATAGAAAATATTATTGACTCCCTACTATGAAATATGAGGATTTGGTTTCCCTTCTCCTCAATTTGAGTTTCCTGCTGTTTATTTTTATGTTCTCAGATAATATTAGGCATATTATCTAAACTTCTTTTTCTCCTGTCATCAGCTGTAAAGCCATATGTCTCCCATTTTATTTTATAAGAATTTTAGGACTTGCTTATCTGTTAGTGGAACCTAATAAGTATTTTAAGATATTTTGTGTATAACTCGAACCTTGAAAGTTGAAACAGTAAATAGTGTCTATATATTATGAGCAATGATAATGATCACCTCTCCTGAGAAATTGAACTAGCATCAACATTTTCTTTGCTGCGTGGTCAAAAGACTGACCCTGTGAATCACGTGCTTTTCTCCTCAGCCCTGCAAACTCACTGAGGCACCGATCTGAATGGAATAAGCTCTGATAATTCCATTTTAACTAATGACTGAAGTATCCATCACATAGCCATGTTATTTATTATTTTTCCCATTTTCTTCATTTTTCTAAGTCTTATCTCCCTACTTTTTTCTTCTGTTGTTTTTAGTTTACTATAGATAAATTTTAATGGTACGTATAAATTTATAGACTTTATAAAGGGTATATTTAAATTCTTCATGATCAGTTACCAAAATATTAAATTAAGAGTTAATTTGAGCACTGTTTTCTGATTGGCCTAAATAGACACAGAGGCTTATTTATTCATTTCTACACATATAATGTTATGAAATTCTGATTCATTATCAAAGAATAGTTTTCTTCTCATCTACCTACCGACCCCCGTAAGCAAATAAATCTAGCTGTGACTCAGTTTTTTTTATAAATTTATGCGCCTTAAGCTTGGGGTATTGAGATCGAACTAAGGAAGTTGCAGGAGGTGAGCACAGTGAATTCAGAAATGTGCTGTTTTCGAGAAGGTTTGGGTGTATCGTGTGGGGGCCTATTTATGTTAAACATAGATTGTGAAGTAGAAACAAAACTCAACTGAAATTTTAAAGTAAATATGAAACCACAAAGAAAGTTTTCTCTTCCTGTGTAGCTACAAGCCTTTAGAAAATCTTGAGCTCTTCCTCTGCTCTGACATAAGGAATATTTGGAAAATACATATAAACTGTCCAAATGCAAATCAGTGTTTCTTAAGGCAAAGCTGAACTACAGTAGACTCTCTGTTAACCACAACTCAAGCAAGCAGCACCCTCAAGCAACTGGCAGAATTTTTTTGCCAGTTGCTTAAGATTTTGCCAGTTGCTTGAGTTCCGGTTTAACCCAGAGTCTACTTACATTTATCTGGCATCTACCAGTCCCCATGGGTGCCGGTTACCTGAGAGTCTGCTGTACATATACTGATGGCCTGTTTGTTTTCTCACTTATCTGTTCTAATCTTGAGTGTAAGAGCCACTGATTGTAAGATGCACTCTTTTCTTTAACAGCAGATTAAACTCTGCTGTCGAACTGTAACAGTTGGTCATATCAGCCTCTTGTTGCTTTGGATTTTCTTTCATCTATACCAAGGGATTTGACAATTTCCCATGCTTTTATTGGTATTACTTGGTGTGTGGTAGACAGTATCTTGCCTGTTTTGTATTTACAGGATAAAAATAGCTTCATTTTATAGGTATTTCTTTCTTTGGATGCAATCAGTATTTAGTAATTGTTTTTCAAGAAAATATAGAACTGTAATCATTCATCCAGCAGTGCATATTTACTTCACTAATCTCAAATATACACTTTGCTACTCTGTTTCTGTTCATTATTTACTAAGTAATTTGTTTCAATGACAAATCATAGTATTATATAATTGTTTTGAAGAAATTTTAAATGACAGTAGAGTCAGCATGCACATTACACGTAATTTAGTTTAAGGAATGACATTATGGACAACTGTGACCAAAAGATGTTAAAACTGAAAGAAAAAATTGTGCATCTTAGTATCAAAATGTTAAGAGTAGAAAAAAATACTCATTTAGAGTCAAGATATGCATTCAAATTCTCCCAAAATTCACCCATAGGATAATCAGGCATTATATTGCTCCTTGCCTAGAACCTTTCTTAACCCTACCAGACCTGAGGCCCTGAACCTAACTGTCCCCTATACCTGGGCTCCTGAGCATTAAAGAGAAAAAAACCAACATGATCTAGAAAAATGTTAGTTCCATGCAAACAGGTGGTTAGAATCAGATGGAACTTGGAGACATTGTAGAAAATAGGTCTGCCTTTCATTTCGAAAATTAGGTCCAGCGGCCTAGCGGCAGCTCCGGAAATGACCGAGCAATCGGTACAGCGGGCTGGGAGGGTTAACATTCATAATTTTACTCCAGGTCCTGCCAGATGACCATTGTAGAAATGGGACTTACCAGTCATCCTAAGGGTTGCTGCTGGTTTCTAATGAAATCTGTTTTATCAAACAACGAACTGGACAAGGAATACTAGGGAGTTGAGAGACCTGGGGTCTAGTCGCTGCTCTGTCTCTAGTTAATGTTCTGGCTTAGCAGGTCACTTTTCGCCACTGTTACATTCAACTGTTGGGTTAGAGCAGAGATTTTTCAGTCAGAGCTACACTTCAGAACCACATAGACAAGCTTTTAAAACATTGTCCCTGACTGGTTTCACCCCAGAAACTCTGGGCATGTTCATTGGGTGTCAGTATTTCTTTAAAGTTCTGTTCAGCCACGGGTTGACCTCTGAGTACGATAATATTTACGCTTTGCGTAAGAGGTGGTATATACGAGGCTCCAAAGTCATCAACTTGGGTCAGAATGCTGGCTGTGCTATGTATATTCAGCATGCTACAAGATCTGCTGTGGTAGAAAATAAACCTAGTGATGATAGTGAGGTAATAACAGTAGTAATAACGACAACCACCACCACGACAGCAACGACAGCAGCGGCGTTCCTCTGTTGATGGCTTTGCTTGCACGTCCAAGCACTGATTCTGGGTGCTGACTTGTACTCATTCAGGAATGCTCACGGTAGCTCTGGACCGGACTGCCGTGAATCTCATTTTGCAGACAAGGCGACAGAAGCATGGACAAAGTGAAGCCATTTGGCCAGGTTCACACAGTGATGGAGCCAGGTTTAAAGCCAGGAAGTCCTATCTGTACTCTTAGAAATCAAGGAGGAAAGTGTCACAGGGAGAGAGGAAGTCCCTCAAACCTCCATCAGGCAGTCAGATGTCTGGGTAACGACACACTCCTTGGGAGTAGACACAAAGCTTCTGGACACAAAATCGGATTTTAAGGAGAATTTGACAAGGAAAGAGAACAGATAACAGAGAAAGGTTCTAATTTTTGTAGTCCACCCATCACGTGTGTGAAACCATTTGTGTTTCCTCGGTGCAGCCGTAGCATGGGGGACAGCGGAGAGCTTTCCAGAGTCCCAAAGCCTCAGCGATTTTCCTATAGGACATTTGTCGTACGCAACAACACGGGGGCTCAGTGAGAACACGTCACTGAGCTGGAAGCCAGACACACGGGAGCCGCCCAAGTCAGTAAGGTGGAAGTGAGTTTCAAAGAAAAAATTCAGAATGGGCCAGGCTGTGTTTGGTGAGGCCGTTAGAATGCCTTTATGCCCTCTTAGTCTTTGTGTGGAAAATCAATCGGCCCTTTCTAACGCAAGCCAGCGTTTCCCATTGCTGCCTGTCAGCCACGCTGAGAGATCAGGGCTTGGCAGAGGGTTAGAAAGCATTAGAGCCGCAACTGTATTATTTTGAAAATAAGCCAGAAGATTAACTTAATCTCTTGCCCAGGAAGAGTCAGAGAGCAGTTGTACTTCACATTTTTAAATCTTTGCCATGTCATCTAGCAGGCTTAGACGAAAACGGAACTTGCGAGAACAGTGGGGCCCTCACTCCCCCTTCTACCAGTAATCAGGAGGCCCAGAAGAACGCTGCATAAGTGTTTTGCTGTTTTCTAATTAGCAGAAAAAAACCCGTGGCGGCCTCGAGGGCTTTGGTGTTCACGATCTCTCTCTCCTGTAGGTACTGCTTGGATGGTCGGAAATCTTTAGAAAGAGATGGGGGATTTTCTGAACTTCAGTCTCGTCTGATTCGTTATGAAACTCAGACCACATGCACCAGAGAAAGCGTCCCCGTACCTGCTGTGCTGAGCCCCCTGCCGTCCCCTGCAGCTTTGTCGGAACCCGGGAGTGTCCCCGACGGAGAGGCTGTGCAGCGCCAACTCCGGACAGAAGCGTCCTGCCTGAAAAGGAGAGCAAACGATTTGAACGGCCTTTGTCCCAAAAAGAGGTGAGGCATGAAGTCCATAAAAACAGCATCTTGGCACAAAGCTTTTCACTCCTGAGGGTCCTTTCTTTTTTCCGCAGTAGCCTTTCAGATTTTAAGTGGCTTTCTGCAAAGATTTTCAGTTAATTCCTCCATAGCAGGAATTTTGTTGTTTTTGTCAGCAGTTGCTGACAGTGCTTAGAAAAGAAGTGACTTGGAAGGAACACACTGTTTCTTGCTTTACAAAATGCGCATATGCAGTCCATTAGCACAAGGGATTGTAAAGGTTGTAAGCCAGGGGACCCTGGCGGCCTCATTCAGTAGCCGAGGCAGCCGAGCTGTGCTGCAGGAGAGGTGTGTGCGGGCGGCGGTCCTGCCCGCGCTCTTCCCCCTGCTGCCCGCCTGCACGGGCCCCCTAAGCGAGCGATCCGTGAGGCACCGCCCTAAAGCCCTTCTTCCACACAACCTGCGGCCTTAGAGCCTCTGTCGTGATACGTTCCGTGGAACTTCTCTAGACCCTTTCTCTGCCAGCCAAGTAAAATGTCCAGATACTTGAACAGAAATTAGAAGTTTCTGAAATAAGCACTAATCTCTGTCAAATTTAGGTCTTTGGCATCTAACATAAGCCTCATATTCTGACTGTGCTTAAAACTTTCAAAAAGTATGAAATACGTTAAAGTCAAACTTTCGAATCTTTTTGGAACAGTTACAAATATTTGAATATTATTTCCCTGATATGGAATAACTAAATTATTTTCATGAGGACTTTACACATTCATGGTGGTACAGTTAACACCTGATAAAGCTAAAAAGCAAATTCAATAACATTTAGGGTGGGAGTTGCCTGGTGGTGTAGTGGCTTAAGGTTTCGGTGCTGACGCTATCAGCACTGTGGCCTGGGTTCGATTCCCAGTCAGGGAGCTACCCACATACCAAAAAGCAAAAAATAAAATAAAATAAAATAACATTTAGGGTATTGTATTTTGTAACAGTATTTCTTATTTCTGACTTCAGACTAATAAAAAGATGTGCATTCCAGAAAAGAAAGTACCTGGGTTAGTAAAATTGTAGGATATGAGACTCTTTCTTATTAAAGAAAATTTAAACATTTTAGAAAGATTAAAACAAGAGTCAGTTTCATAGTTTTATTTGTATTTGTTTTAACACTTAATTATTTTGCACAGGCCGTTGCATGGGTACAGAAAGTATGGGTTGTGGTTTCTTTATCAAAATTATCTTAATAGAAAAGTATAAGAACTTCACAAATGAGTGTTGAACCTATAAATAGCATCTCCTGGCATCCCATAGCTGATGTGTGTGAGAAATTGTAAATTGATGGGGAGGGCAACAGTAACGTTGTTTACTATTTTTCCTGTTAGCCGAAATTCTAGTTTATTATTAATTGTCTTCTGTGTTTTAGTCTCTCATTTGAAGAACTAGGAGAGCAGCTGTATAATGTAATGTTGATTGCTTATTTAAGACAGTAGCAGCAAGAAATTCTGTTTGTTTTGCTTGGTTTTATGTTTCAGTGGGTATCTGAGTAATTGTAACACTTAGGACAGAAAATGGCCCTCACGGTTTATTCACTTATTCTATGTTTGGTATCTCCCCCACAACAGACTTGTGAAATCTGAAAGTTCAGATTCTCTTCTTTCTCAGCCAAGTGGCAACACTAATAATTACCACCGTGCGGTGACATCCAGAAAGCAGTGGGCAGAGCGATCATTATCTATGACTTGTCCATCTGTTCCAGCTCTTTGCTCTGAAACGTCGAAAGTCACGACAAAGGCCAGTTCAGCCCCGCAAAGTGTACCCGAAACAAAACCATTCAGGCAGATTAAGGAATCAAGATCACAGAAACATACACGGGTAAAAGTTCCTGCCTCTCTTCTATGTGGGAAGAAATTCCTTTATTTGAGTCCTTTAAAACATATGTCTAAAAATTGTATGAATGAAATGAAATGGTATCTATAATTTACTTTAAAATAATGTAGTGCAAGATGGATAATGGGAAGGTGGGCAGAGAGGGTATAAGTGAAACAAAATTGGTCACAAATGGGTCCTCCTTGATGCTGGCTATAGATATATTGAGATAGGGATTTGTTGTAACATAGTCTCCCTACTTTTCAAGGATTGAAATTTTCCGTAATAAAAAATAAATACAGATCTGTTTATGCCTGCTGTGTAGAACTTTTACACTCAGATTTCAGTTCAGAGCTTATGATTTAAATCTCTCTTAAGATACTTCAGTCATCTCTATGCCAGCAGATATTGTCCTGTGACACGTGTGACTTCGTATACATTTCAGATCATTGTTCTTCTCACGTTTTGTCTTAATGAGCTTATCTATCGTTAGCATAATTACATGACTGTGTAATTCATAGGCTTGAACCCTGAAGCTGAAATAGTATGTTTGTACTATTTCAAACATACTATTTCAGTTTTCCAAGAAGTATTAGTCATGTGTTATGTCCTATTCAAGATACTGAAAGAAGTGGTTACTGAAACCCTGAGGAAGCATGGTATTGCTGAGACACACGGGTGTTTCACTGCCTGCAGCCAGCGTCTCTTTGAGATCTCCAAGTTCTATCTGAAGGTACTGTGTTTCTGCACTATTTGACATGAAGTAGTCTGTACTGATGACTTATTAATTACTCATTACTTATAACTTGCTTTCATATTTTTTAATGGAGATGAAAAATTGGAGCCAAAATGTTTTATATTTGATTTATTTGATATTAGTCCCCATGCGTAGAAGACTACATTTTAATTGGCATCCTCAGTATTTTCCTAACAAGTCTTTGATTTATGTTGATAATAAGCTTCAAAGAGTATTTAATTAGTAATTTTAGTGTATAGTGAAAAGGCTATTGGACTGAGTATCAAAACGGCCAGTTTCTAATTTTGGATCTATTCCCAGCTAGTTGTAGGACATTGGACAGATCGGCAACTCAGATGACAGTTTTCTAAAACTTGAATGGTGTTAGATTACCTCCAGTTTTAAGCGTTTCTGTATCACCATTTTATGTGGGTTTCTGGTTAAAACTGCAGATTGACCACATGTATTAAATTCCCCTGCTTTCTAAAATCTCTCACGAAAGTATTAAAGTACCAAAACGAAGGAAAGAGGAAAGAACAGATGAGGACGTGTTCTTAGCACAGTGTTGACCAAGTTATACAGAAGCATGGTGTAGCCGAGTAAAAGATGTCATAACCTAAATGCCCACCTAATAGAATACCAGTGAGCATCAACCCAACTCAGCTGACCCCGTCTCTGAGATGCTCAGGATATGGAAACACCGAGTATCATGGAAAGCCCGGGGCAAGGGCCGGGTGGAAACCCAGGGAATGATGAAGTAAGGAGCAGCACAGTGAACCGGGGAACTTCACCACTTGCTCCGCATGTCCTTTCCCCACGTGGTAACTGTAGGGTCTAGGGTCTGTCACACATGCTTCTGTCCACCACCTCTCTGGGCAGTAGTCTCTGGAGGAGAGAGAATTGGGGGCCACAGTGAGAAAGCTAGTGGTCCCCTTATTGTCCTACTTGGTGAAGCCACTGGTGACCAAGTTCTGCACATGACAGAGCTTCCAGGAAGATTGTCAGTATCTCATTTTTATTTTAAAAAAAACAAGTTTTTTACTTTTAATAATATATTTTGTTGAGTATGAAGTATCTAAAATGTTTCATCATATAAGCAATATAGAAATAATTTTTGACATTGATTTTTACCTCATGTGCTTTCCTTTGTCTTTTAGGATTTTTCTTTCTTCGTTAGTTTTAGGTGTATAGACAACATGATGATTAGACATTTGTCTGTGTCACAAAATGCTCACCTCAGTAAATCCAGTACCTACCTGACACTGCACATAGTCATTATTGACTATATTCCCTATGCCATACTTTACATCCTGTGACTATTTGTTTTCAATAATAGTTGATATCAAGTATTATTTTATATTGGTTTTCACTATATAGTGTAGTGGTTAGACATTTACATAATTGATGAAATGATCGCCCCAGTAAGTCTAGTACCAGCCTGACTCATTTTCTCATTTTTAAATACGATGGACGGCCAAGGTTTAGCTGACTTTTGAGGAGAGCTTCTAACACAAGGGATGCCAAGACATAAAGGATAATCTCAAGTTTATTGACTAAGGTCTGTTCTCTGTAATTTAATGTATAAGTGGTAAAATGCTGTATTTTGTTACGTTTAGGATCTTAAAACTTCTAGGGGTCTATTTGAAGAAATGAAGAAAACAGCAAACAACAATGCTTGTCAGGTAAATAAGTTATTCCCACAAAACTACCGTCAGTTAAATTGCTCCTTTATTTCAGGGTAGCTGTGATGCTGTTATTGGCACAGTAAGAACACTCCTGAAAATACTTAATAATAGACTTATGCACGCAGAGTATTCAGTAGTATTTACGAGATTGGTGTGAGAACAAAAGCATTTCTAAAATGATGCTAAGGAAGAAAAATTTTTAAATAAACCCAAAGAGCTAGAAAAATTATCCATTTTGATTAGTTGTTTTCAAAAGTTGGTTTCATTTCTTTCTAGTGACACTTAGAAAACAGATTCAAATAAAGGTGAGAAAATAAAGGAGAATCTTCATTTTGTGCAGTGAGAACAACGGTTACACTCTAGTATAAAGTGCTCTTCAGTTAGAAAATAACAGGTGTTTTTAAGATCAAATGGTTTAAGATACTGACTTGTTACTTTTTATTTTAAAATTCTACTGTTTTCTTTTGAAGTTTCAACAGTATCCTTTTCTGTCACTTCTCTTTTTAGTAGAAATGAGCCATAACCGTATTTTTTTCTCCCCCTAGGTGATTGAATGGGTATTAGAAAAGACAAGCAAGAAATAACACAGGATCGTTTTCTTTGGACAATTATTAATTGACAGAGCTATTACTACTTCCTTATTTTGAACATTATAAACAAATTTCAAAGATTATTCAAAGATTAGATGGTATTATATCTAAGGAATTTCATAAATATCCCATACTTATATAGTTTTGAGGATGCTCAGTGAATGAATTTTAATTGTATACCCATTTTATAGTTTCACTATATTTTTAATTGTTAAAGTTAATATTTGTATATATGTTTTAAAATTTTTGCTCTTGGTTATTTAATTATTCCAAATCAAAAAATATATTTCTTTACTTCTTGGTAAATGTGTTTGTTGTGAGGCCTACTTAAATTACTGAGCCTCAAGTGAGACCATACAAAGGTTTCTCTCATGTTCCAATAGCATGCTTTATTGGATGGCTCTCGATTTAGAAAATATGGGCAAAAAAAAATCACACGGGTAGCCATCTTCCCTTACCACAACCCTGGAGCCACCACAGCTGGAGCTACTAATATTTATTTGGGATCAAAGACGACAAAAGGGCAGAAATTGTGAAAGCAAGCCACAAAAATGACTTGGACAGACTCCCAGAAAAAATATCTTTTCCCCATTGTAGAAAATCTAGAGAATGCAGGAACCACAAAGAAGAGTGAAGAAAACTCCAACATCACCTCCATTACCTATAGGTAGGCACTGTTAATATATTTTTTAAAAGTAGATGTAATTATTTTTAAAATATTTCAAAATTGGAAGTCGTTTGTATGTGCATATGTGTTTATGTGTCTGTAATAATTTATAGTCTGCTTTTCACTGAATGTGTCATAAATTTTATATTGTATATTGTTATTTTAATAACTGCATAATACAAATGAACCAAAATTTGTTTAACTCCCTGGTTGTCGAGCATATAAGTTCAATTTTTCCCTGTTAGAAATAAAAGTTTAACGAATCTTCAATACCGTTTTGATTGTTTTCTTTGTAGGAGTGGAATTTTGGGGTCCTAAGGCTTTAGGTAAATGTTTCCAAATTGCCTTTTGAGAGATGGGCTTACACGCCCACCAACAGTGTCCCTGTACCCTTTTTGATGACGGGATATAGTGATGGGAACATTTTTTTTTAATATGTTGGCCCCTCTTTAATTGCCCATTGTTATTTTGAATATTTTGTTTTTCTTACTGGTTTGTCAGGGTTCTTATTAGTAAGTGTATTAGTCCTTTGTCGTTTTGTCTGTGGTGTTTTTTTGACCCTGAGAAGGCACTGAGTGAGAGCATCGGGCAGACACCACTTGGTCTAAACGAAAACTCGTGGAAGAAGACGTGGCTGGGCTGAAGTTCAGCCGCACTGCTTTGGGGCTGAGCTCCAGGAGCAGGACCCAGCTGGCCAGTTGCTCTGCGTTTATACCTGGTACGCACGAGGACTTGGGAGGTCCACGGGAGGGAGGACAGGCCGAGCTTAGACAGCAGCTGTTCTGGGGAGGGAGTTACTGCCGCTGGGAGTGATGCTGAAAGCTCACGCTCCTTCAGATGAGAGGCTTAGTGTAAGACCCCTTTTCCTGGGAAGGAGGGCGCCACAGCACCCACCCAGCTCGCTCAGCTGCGCATGTGGCAGAGATACATTTGGCTGAAGTATTGCCTGTATAACCTGGAACAGAGAAGCTGAACCTAATGAACGTGTGGATCAAGTTAAGGTTATCTCCAGGCCGAAGGTTAAAAGTGTCAAGGGGGCATTGGTTTGTTTATGTGGTGACTATGATAAGGTACAGGAGGAGACAGATGAGCTAAAAAAGGAACTGTTTTGTTTTTTAGCAGAATGTAGAAGACGGACTGAGGGCTTAGGACAGTCTGGGTTGGAAAATAAAATGGCTTTCCAGTTCCAGGGTCTCCAAGGGCAGAAGACTCTCAGTACGAAATCGCCTCAGGAGAAAAGTCACACCAAAGGTGTGGTTTTCTATCCTTTATTAAGACCTTAGAAATATTTACTGATTTAAGTGATTGGACAAATGATACGCAGTGGGAAGTGGTCTCTCATTGAAGTTTGATTTGTATTTCGCTGAAAACTAAGGGTGTTGAGCGTCTTTTCTTGTGCTTATTGGCCATCCCTAGATCTTCTTGGGAGAAATGTCCACTCACATACTTTGACCATTTTTAATTAGTTTATGTGTCTTTTTACCGTTGAGCTGTATGAGTTCTTTATATGAGTGTCTTCCGAAATCTTGCCCCTGGATACTTTCTCCCATTCTGTGGGTTGTCTTCTTACTTCATAGTTCTCTCTCACGTTTCGGTCTGTGATCCATTTCGAGTTAACTTTTGTGTGTGGAGTGAAGAAGGGTTTCACCTTCATTCTTTTGCACGTAGTAATTCATTTGTCCCAGCACTATTTGTAGAAAAGACTTTGCTTTTTACTATACGTTTTTCCATTGGATTTTTCTTGGCAATGGAAGGTACACCAAGTTTTAATGAATTTGTATCAAAATGAAAAGAGGCCTCCTGGCCCCCAAATTTCAATAAGCAGGAGGAAGGATGAGAAGACAGTTCAGTTGAGAACAGGGACTCTTTCTTCTGGACAAGAAAGACCTTTCAGAAAGTCAGACCCAGGAGACCATGGGGCAGAGCCGAGAATAAAGGTTGGGGTTACCACCCCCAGGTAACAGAAGTGAACCCTGTGTCACACAGTCCCTGCCCCTGGCAGTGAGAACTACTGACCAGCCAGCTGGATTTCAGAATTACTAGGGACTCGTGACCAGTCACTTCCTGAAACGAAGTATCTGTTACAGCTGTCCTGTCTGTGCCTCACCACTGTATGCTGGATGTATAGATGGCAGTTAACTAGTGTAATTAGTTCATTAGGTCACAATATTCTGGACTTTAAAAAGCCACATCCTAGGAGTCTCATCCTTACCAGGACCAGATAAAGAACACAAAATACAGGACATTAGCTCTTGAATCAGGAGGAAATGCACATATTCTGCGTATAGAATGAAAATAATTGTGGCCCTGGAGTGGAATGTAATAGGTGAAATACGGCCCCAAAGCTTTGTGCTCCTCCCATCAGGAGCTGGAGTCTATTTCCCTTCTCCTTGTGTATGGGCTGGCATGTGACGTGGTTTGAGCATAGACAACCTAAAAGACACGGTGGTGTGAACTGGTCTCCCGGCCTCGAGGACTTAGCAGCTTCTGGTTTGCTCTGGTAGAACCTTGTCCTGACTGTAAGGAGCTACATATGCGTAAGAGAACTGGTCAGCTCACAGGACGACAAGATGCCTGGTGGAAGGGAACTGAGGTGCCCTGTCTGACCACCGCCAGCCGCTGCCAGACAGTAAGGGTGGGATCTTGGGCCTTAAGTCCAGCCCAGTGCTCCTGCTCAATGCAGCCACGAGAGCGAGCCCGGGAAAACCAGCCAGCCCACAGCATGGAGAGAACTCACACATCGCCGTGTTCAAAGCCACCACCCGCTTGGCAGGTGGTTTGCTTTACGTCAACATGGATGAATTCATTGAGAGGCCAAGTGCCAGAAGGAAAGTTGGGAAAACTTCGTTTATTAAGGCCGTAGTCCGAAGGTCCTGCTTGCAGAAAAAAGAAATAGCTTCTCTTTGGACTGCACTTGCCTTTCTCGTGAGACCCAGAAAACTTGCAGTGAAAGCAGTTTCTTCACCCCACACGCAGGTGAGAAAGCAGAGTAGCTGCAGTTAATGAGGCATTGCGTCGTCTTTGAGTTCTGGGGAGGAAACAGGCTTTATTCATCCAAAGAATTACAGTCCAGAGTTGCTGAAAATGTGTAACTGGCTTTGTTTCTTGGGAGCAACAAAGTCATCTTTCAGCATTCCCAGGCCCTGGTCTAAACCCAGGCAGAGCTGCAGCCGTCAGGCCAGTGGGCTCCGCCTGTGAGACTGGGGTCGGGGTCAGAGGCCTTGTCATGCCTCCCCAGGGGGTGGGGGATTGTGTGTCAGGTCCCAGTCCTGTCTCTTGGCCCCACTGTGTGCCATTTCTCTCCATCCTCCACCTCTGCCCTGCTCCTCCTGCTGTGGCATTGTTTGAGCAATGCCCTCTGTATTGACTTGTACACTCTTCCAAGAAAAGGCCTTATTTATGTTCAAGAAAAAAAAAAATGAATAGAAGATGAAAGGCCAGAATAGAGGTTCCTGCTGCTTTTGTGTTATCACACAAATGCAGTTCCATACCCTCCTTGGTCATGGTTCAGTCATGCTAATGAGGCATTAGACTTGCTTCCCTCATGAAACCAAATTTAGTGTAATTTAGAAAGACCACAGGTGACTTGATAATTAATTTCTGGCCATATCTTCAAATAGTTCTATTATTCAAGATTTCATTACAAGTTAAAAACATTATTCACTATTATCAGAACATTATTTACCCAGTAAAACCTTTTTCAAAAAGGAAAACCTTTTTCAAAAGAGAATTTTAAAATGCACATTTAAGAAATTCACATAATACAGAAGGGTGTAAGGTCGTGCCATGGCCCTGTCCCATTTGTCTGCACTGATAGTAAGTGGCCTTTTTTAAAAAAAAATGTATCCTTCCAGACAGTTTTATCCAAGTAGAAACCTATTATCATGTGTCCATTGGTATATCTGTATCTCACAGCTGTGTTTGTGTCAATGTGTGGCAGTGTCTTGTTGAGTGGCATTCATTATTGTTGCGTTGTTTTTGTGTGCTGTCATGAGAATGTCAGAGCTTGAATTAGCAACAGACAAAACATTAAATTTCTTGTTAAACTTTGCAAGAGTGGAAGGGAAATCAGGAACATGTTAGTTCAAGTTTATGGGGATAATGTCATGAAGAAAACGGCAGTGTACTAATGGATTAAATGTTTTTCTGAGGGGAGAGAAAGCATCACTGATGAAGACAGGTCAGGGTGACCAGTAATGAGCAGAACTGACAAAAACATTGCAAAAATTAATCAAATTATGCATCAACATTGTCAGCTGACTGTGAGAAAAATAACAGACCAAGTAAGCATCAACAGAGAAAAGTTACAAAAATCTTAGCTGAAAATCTTGGCATGAGAAAGGTGTGTGCAAAAATCATCCCAAAGGAGCTCACTGATGAACAAAAGCAAAGGAAAGTCAAAGTTTACCAAGACCTTTTGGAGAGGCATGATGGTGTTTTGGGCCATGTCAGCACTGGTGATGAAGCATGGGTGTACCAATACCACCCTGAAACAAAGCATCAAAGTGTACAATGTAAGTCAGCCAGTTCTCCATAACCAAAAATGTTTTGTCCAAATCAAGAGTCAAAACAATGTTGCTAACCTTTTTTGATATCAGAGGGATTGTTCATTCTGAATTTGTATCGACTGGACAAACAGTCAACCAAGTTTATTATTTGGAAGTGCTGAAAAGGCTGCATGAAAAAGTGAGATGAAAATGACCTGAATTTTTTGCCAACTTGTGGCTCTTGCATCACAACAATGCAACAGCTCACACTGCACTGTCTGTGAGGGAGTTTTTAGCCCCAAATAACTGTATTGAAACACCCTCTCTACTCAATGGATCTGGTCCCCAGTGACTTTTTTTTTTACCTGAAGATACAGGAAATATTGAAAGGAAGACATTTTGATGACATTCAGGACATCAAGGGTAATATGGCAACAGCTCTGATGGCCATTCCAGACCAAGAGTTCCAAAATTGCTTTGAAGGGTAGACTAGGCTCTGGCATCAGTGCATAGCTTCCCATGGGGAGTACTTCGAAGGTGACCATAGTGATATTCAGTAGTGAGGTATGTAACACTTTTTCTAGGATGAGTTCACTAAATTAATTGTCCAATCTCATAAGTTCTGTCTCTTAAGAATGTAAGAACTTTCTAACAACTGTAGCCATCCAGCAATGGAATGGCCTGTCTTAAGGAGATAAGGGGATAAGGAGCTCCCTCCCAGGAACTGGAAATTTTATGATTCTTATGGAATGAACAACTAAAAGGTATGTTCAGGATGACAGTCCTGAATTTAGTGGAATAATATACAAGATCAACATTTCCCAAAATGTACTTGGACCATAGTATATGTGGGATGACAAATTTTAATTGGTGTATATTCATTTTTATGCTATGTTGCTATATTACTAGCAAATCATATAGTAAGCTACCAAGGTAGTACGCTAAAATTATAATTCAACTTTGGGAAATAATGTGCTTGATGATCTCTAAAGTCTCCTTAAAACTGAGATTCTACAGTTTTTAAAATAATCTAAATATTACTAAATTTTCAAATAGTAAAAAGACTTCTCAGCCTGAGTATGTTACATTTATTACAAGCAATTTAGACACAAACCAGTACCTTGTACCATAAAGTATTCAAGTGTTCGGAGCTTGGTGTCCTAGTTGAATCTCATGAAAACTAGTTAGAAATGAGATCCCTAAGTCCCAGGTGAAGACCCATTCTGAAACTATACACACACAAAAAACCATGCAAAACCATTTTTGCTAATAGCACCCCCTTAACCCACTGTACCTTCCAAAGGCCAGTCTGAGGAAGACAACGGCAGGCTGCATCTTCTCTCCCCCCGCCCCATACCCCTCTGTGGCTGTCATCGTGAAACCACCAGCCAGTCCACCGCATTCACAGGTGAGTATTTATTCAACTCGTATATAAATTTTACATGGTATCCATGGTGCTATAAACATAGGCACATGTTTTTTTAAAACTCAAGTTACATTAAAAAATGATGCCCTCATCCCAGTCCATTCGAATCCTCTCAACATAGAGTATCTAGTATTTGTAAAACAAGGGCCAGAAAGACCCTGCACAGTTAGTTTAGGAGAAGCCGTCTGACCATTAACACCCATTCCTTGTGACTTCAGCCAAGAAGGGTCAAGCTTTTAGACAAAGGAGCATGCATTTTTTCAGCACTTTAATCCCATCAATTGATAGAATTAATTAAATGCTTTTGCCTGGATATTTTTAATAGGTGTATGGTTTTGTTTCCCCTACTTTATTGAAGTCAGAACAAAAGAATGTATCTGAATTCCTATTGGTATTCTTTAAATCCCTATGGGATGATTTAAAGACATGTCATCACACCAAAGACCCCACTTAACCACATCTCTAACAAATGGATAGTTAAACATCATTCATTTGTATTGGTTTGCCCTTAAATGGACAAACATTGTGAATTTAATAATTCGTTGATTCCAAGAAGAAATGGACTGAGCACACAGTGAATTGGGCTGGAGCAGATTCCCCAGAATGACTCCGTTGATTCATTAACTAAACCCAGGCATAATCCAGACATAAGAGTTTGTGTCATTCACAACATTCATTGCACACATGAAGACAACATTAAGATCTACAGTGTAAAGTCATTGTAAATGTGTTGAATTTAGAGTGAGAAAAAAAAACAAGTGTTTAAAATTGATTCATCATAGCCTTTCTGATATGATAACACTAACTTGGAAGAAAATAAAATGATTCATATATACAATTCTCTTAGTAAAATTTTCTGTTTCTTGCTAATGACACGTTTTCATTCAGAAAATGCATTAATTTTATTCAAATATATTTTTCTAAAATATAAATATTTAAATTAAGTTTTTATAAATGCAGAGAATGTAATTTCTGTTGATCCCCACCCAAGATATTAATCAGTTCAAAACTTAAGTGATGAAGAAATATTTGTAATTATGATCATTTTAATGTATCTATAAATATATAATAGGATCTTTGCAACTTAATTATGAGTAATTAACTCACACTTCATGTACTACTGAGCACCTTAGATTACATATTGTTGAATTAAAATATTGGTATTAATATATGTATTTGAATGTTATTTACAATACACAAGTATAATTCTCTTGTATAACAGCATTCCAGTGATTTTTGAAAATATATAATCAATGAGTGCAGTATAATTTACAAATGCATCAAAGCTTTCCTTACAATATAGTCAGCCTGGGACTTCACCTTTCAGCATTTCAAAACAGGAAGCCAAAAAAAGAAAAAAAATCAACATCCCAAAGCTGTGTTTTGTTTCATTTTTAAATACTAGCTTCGTAAGATGCTCTGTTAGCAAGGAGTTCTGTAGGGAAGTGTAGGCAATGCACATGGGTCCCTCTCCTGAAGAATCACATGTTCATTAAAGTCTCTGAGGAGGCCTGCAAGTATGAAATCTGTTTAGCATTTCTTAACTCGGGATTTAACAAATATTTCTGAGGACCAAACCTATTTCCACCCTCACAAAACTCCACTCGTTGCTTCCCTGAAACCAGTGTTGCACGATGCGTACTTTGGGGAAAAGCTGATCTAAAATAAAACTTTGCAACTCAATGAGCACGTATGTCTGAGTGAGCAAAATCACATTCCTTTAACACACTTTCACTTCTTAAAGCTCTTTGCATAGGTGTTTGCTAAAACATGATTCCGAAAAAACACACACAGATCTAACTCAGAACATTCGTCTACGTAAACTGCAGGGGAGAGGAGGGTTACTAATTCTTACAGAAGTTCTACACATATCCAGAGCTAAATTTCAAGGTTTGAACAAAGTGACTCCCAAACCGCATTTTCAGTGAATTCGTTTTGAAAGATAAAGGCAGTAATCAGTAATATGCTATATGGTGTTTGAAAATATTCTTGTAGAAAAATATCACGTCACTGTATTATTTCCCTGGAATTCCCAAAGAGCTGCGGATGTTCTCAATGGATTTGATTATAATGCTGGGTCTATATCTAAAACCCAGTTATCATCCAGAAGTCTCTGACGCGGCTCCGTTACTGGTTCAAAAATGCATGCAGTACAAGCACAGGCAGAAACAAGGGTCAGTAAATTGCTCAGTACTTCCACTGAAAACCACAGAATGGGGATAATTAGTTAACCCCATGTTAGTTGATCTGTATATATATCAAATGACAATCTTAAAAAAATAGCCATCATTTGCTCTCTATAAATAAAGCTATCAGTCCTGGCTCCGTGATAGCCGACCTCGGTGTGGGTGCAGCCCAGAAGCAAGCATCTTTCACGCACACACACCGCTCTTCAGCGAGGCTTTGCAATTCGCACATGGCTTTGGCTCAGATTCCCCCCGCACAGCTCACATCAGGATCAGAGGCTTTGTTGTATCTAATTCCCGCTCAGCATATGCTAATGAGGACACTTCAGAATCTTACTTCTACATCACTGAAAGATAATTCATTAAGAAAAAGTAACAGCTGCTTCACACTTTAAGTACAAGGTGGATTTCCGTTTGAAGTACTTCTTTCCTTACCAATGAAAGTCAACTGATAAATAGGAAATAAATGACAATAAAACAAGGAGTCGTTACTGGGGAGGTGAGGGGTGAACATGACTGTCTCGTCCGTTCATTCAGCCCTTGCTTACCTGGGCGAGCCAGTTGCCTAGAAACTGGTTATGATTAAGGTCTGCACATGCTGCTCGACTGCTCACATCATTGATTGTCAAGAGCTATCTTGTCTATTTCCAATTGCCCTCTCCTCTTTACCCATTTACTGTTCTAAAAGGACGGTTTTATTCTGCTATCCTTTTCCTAGGGCACCCCCTCGTACAGAGGAGGCTGGGACAGTTACGCAGGACTCTTGAGACGGAAAGCTGGCTGTGGTGTAGGACATCTGGCGCACGGCTCCCTGCAGACGGTGTCTGATGGCACACTTTCTGGTGGCCTTGCAGCCCTCCTTGTCTCAAAGGCAAGTCGCCCCTCCGTTCAGGCCACCAAGCCCAGTCTTGTAATTTTAGCTGACAGGAAGGAATGCATGATGAAAACGATGGGCTTGGGGCAGGAGTGAAGGTCCAGTTGCTGGAATTTAAAAGGAAGCGAGCATGAGAGGTTGTACAGGAAAGCCATTTACACATCGAATGGATCAGCGCACGTCCTGCTTTTAAGAGTTAACTGGGGCGATTAATGTTTTTAAATCCTTGCCCCTCAGTGAGATTAAAAAAAAATAACTCTTTGAACTTTTTCCTTGCATCTCATATATCATTTTTTTCTGAAATATGTTCTGTGAAATTAATATATACTAGTAGCATAAATATTGATGCTGCCTTTTTTTTTTTCTTTTTATCTTTAGGTTTATTGGGTTGACATGGATTAGTAAAAATTTCATAGGTTCCAGTTGTATGATTCTATAGTACATTTATCTATGTGTTGTTGATACTGCCTTTCTTGACTGTCTACACCAGGCATGTCCAACCTGTGTCCCAGGATGGCTTTAATTGTGGCCCCACACAAATTCTTAAAACATTATGAGACTTTTTTGCAACCTTCTTTTTTTTTAAGCTCATCAGCTGTCGATAGTGTTAGCGTATTTCCTGTGTGGCCCAGGAAAGCCGAAAGGTTGGACACTGCTGGTCTAAACTATTGTTGGTATCACAATAGTGATATTACTTATGTTGGATTAGGTACAACATGAAGCAGTGCTAAATTTCACATCTTAAGGTTAGGTTTAAGTCCTGGTCTAACACTTTTTAGATGTCGAATCTTGGAGTCACTTAAAATGTTTCTCAGTCCAATCTAACTCACAGGGTGACTAGAGTATTAAATGAGATACTGTATGTGGAAATTTCTCATAAATTCTGAAGCCCAGAGCCCATGCTGCTCAGCAGCTGTGTCCTCACTGTCCTGTACTCTTGGATTGTTGTCTGTGAAGAAGCCTTTTAAGGTCTCATCCCCCTACGGTGCTCCTACAGAGCTGACACATGGTCTGAGCATGTGTCACCTGACCCCAGTTCTCATCTATTGTCCCCAGTCCCGTTCTGATGATGACACTGCCGGAAAAATCATATCCTGAATGTATAAATACTATACAGCAAAGTGAAGGTTGCACACATCACGAACCAGGCACTGTGCTAAATGTATTTTGTACGTGATCTTATTTAATTCTCACAAGATCTCTATGAGGTCATTATTGTTATCTCTGATTTCTCTGGGAAACTAAGATTTGAAGAAGTTCTAAAACTTTCTGAGATGACAGATCTTACAGTACAGAGAAAGCGTGGACTCAAATGCAATCCTATCTGAATCTAGAGCCAGGGCTTAACCACAATTTTCTATTTCACTATTTCTAATACAGAACACAACTTTTGGAAGTCACTGTAATGATAACATACTTCAGTGCCTGTGTTTTATGGGCGGGGGGACTCAGATCCAAAGAAATAAAAGGACTTTCTTTCCCCAGACAGTTGGTGATTAGTTCCAGCCTTGGAGAACATGGGTCTCTTGACCTTCAATTTACTGCATTTCCTCCAACTCTCTCTGTCCCCCTCCCTCACACTGGAGAGCCCTGAGGCCTGCTTCCTGGGGCTCCTTAACCAGACAACTTGAGGGGACCTATATCTGTACTTGAGCTTATCAACCTAATATACTGGCAGGAAAAAAAAAAAAAGTCTTTCCTTAGTCTTCCAAGTCAGGCTGTACTTACGGGTGAAAAAAAAAAAAAAAGGCTGACATTTAGACATAAATGATTTTCCTCGTGGGCAAAAATAGCCTTGAGTTTTCAAGCCAAGGATACAGCAGGAGACGGGCCTGCTTGTTTTCCACATTATTAGGGAGTAGCCAGTCACCTTTAGGTAAAAGCACACGGTTGGGTGATTGACCGCGCAGCAGCCAAACTAGCTGCATTCTTAGCAAAATGGACTTTCAAATCTCTTATTTCCCAACTGGTGCTCCCAGCTGAACTTTCTGATCAAAGCAGACAAATAAACGACGGCAACAAAAAATCCTATGAAATGCTGCGGATTCATTTCCAATATTAGGAAAATGACCAGCTGTAAAATGCTCTCCAAAAATGAGTTCAGTTTAACTCAGCCACAGAGTGTGACGTCATGGCTGCCTGTGGCGCTGACAGGAAGAAATCTGGTGCTGGGGGGAAGGGGGGAGGGGCTAGCAGCATCGGACGCCTAAGTTCTAGGATGGTGGTCCTGAGACTTTAAGATTAAAGGCCCCCAGGCTCTCTAAATATCCTGGCCCTCCCCGCCTTCCCACACTCGGTAACAATTCCCAGTGAACGTCTCAGAGGAGAAATGAATGAAATCTCTCTGAGGAGGTGGGGTTGGGGAAGGGGGGAGTGTGGAAGGCCAGTAGCTGAACTGCAATCACCGCGTCCTTACAATCGAGCCTGGTCTCTGCATGTTATAGAGCCCCCATCCTTGTTACCAAGTGGAAGTCAATAATTACTTGTTGACTAACCCCGTGACTAGTTATCAACCCAAATAGAGACTACTGATTACGAAATCAAGGTCCTGTGCTCCACAGTTTCAGTGAGGTGCTGTGTCTTCCTGAGAAATGTCAGGCACTACACTTGCTAGAAAGTAGGGGAACGGGCAATCCTGGCCCTTCAGTGGAACTGAACTAAAATACTTCTTCATTACGGTAGGCAGTAATGATCACAGGAAACCATGAGTGTAAGCACAGGGGCTATTTGCATTGATAAAAAAGTAGAAATGTTACCCTGACAAATTGGTTAACTTTGTTGGACATTATTTGCCATTAGTCCAGAACTTCTGGGCCTTTCTATGGCACTCTCGCCACCTGGGTAGACTTGACCGTCTCTCTTTGTCCCCCTGCTGCCCCTTCCACAATGCCCTGCACGTGGCCCCTCACACCCACCTCATGATCCATGTGCTCTCTGCACCCCTGACACCTAGCACAATGCCAAGGTTAGGGCAGATGCTTGATATTTTAAAAAAACAAATGGTATATTTTGAAGCTGGTGGGGCCCTATTTGAGAAGAATTTCATACTGACTTTGTAAAGGATTCTTTCCTTTAATTCAAGTATTTACGTGATATTCTAGTGGAAAATGACCCGAATTAAGAGCTGTGCAAAAATTGGATCCGATCGCTGTTGCTCCAGGATCGAATAGGACGTGAGTCTGCATGTAACTTCGTTAATAGTCAAATGATAAATAACTGCAAGGCAGTGTCATCCTCGTGAGCCCTTTCAGGCGTGTTGCATAATGAAACAGACGGAATCACACTGTGTAAAGAAAAGTGCACTTACGATCTCTCCTTCTTTGCCTCCAAAATCTAAGTACAGCATCCTGATTCCATCATCTGAAGACATTTTCAGCTTTTCATATGGAGCCTGTATGATTGTCTTGGGAAAGGCACCCTCCTGTGATTCAGTGGTAATAGAAAATCCATTGTCATAATGTATAGTCAAACGGCACTCCTGGTTTTTGTAGGTGCAAGCTGAGGGGGGAGAGAGAGACAGAGACAGCGACAACAGAAGTCAGTCCATTTTCCCAGGCACTTCACGTCAAGTCTCCTCAGTCCCAGGGTCCAGCCACAGGTTTCTTTCTAAAGTTAGAAATTAGTCATTGTTCATGAAAATAGTCTTCTTGGATGGGTTTTGGTCTTAATTATACCCCTATCAGCTCACACTGAATTTCACACTTTGTAGCAGGACCTTAGCTTAATATTAGAGGTTAAAAAAAAAAAAAAAGCTAAGCTCAGAGGGGTGAACATGTCACAACCCATGTGGTTTAGATTACAAAATTCAAGTTCCTTTTACTCTGTGCCGTGTATCTGTCTCACACTCTGGTAGTCAGGATGTGGAGGGATGTGGAGAGGGACCTTGGAGAGTCTCAGAGTAATAACAATGGGGAGGCCTTCAGAGTGTGGGGGAAGAAATAGGGGTGCTATCTGCTCACAGAGTGAGGTGGCTTCTAATTAAAGCTCTGGCTCAAGCGCACACCGCCCCCCGCCCCCCGCCCTTCCTCTCTGACTTACTGAAGGCAACTTTCGACTTGTAACTAAAGGCTGATGTTTTCCAAAGTTGCTTTTTTTCTAATATGTCTTTGAGTCCTCTGGGCAGAACCACTCGAAAAATCTCGTTATCCTCTGGGCAGGGCCCTGGACCTCTGCCTCCCCTGCAGTCCAAGGATGCCCGAGGACAGTGGCATAGGCCTAGTACGGCTCCCTGACTCGAACCGTCACTTCTAACACCCTTTACTTCTACCTCCTGCAGAATATGTGGGTGAATGGGATCTAAACTTGGGTTTCATTATTTTCCCTTTCCTCTTTGTGTTTGAACTTGGAAGTTATGCCATCAGATATTCCGAATCAATTGCTTGTGATTACTTTTAATTCTAGTTGACCTCAAATGGTATTCATGGCCTTTATATAATGGAATCGATTATCTGAAGATGTTCTCAATCTGCACAGAATAAATTGAAAACATTATCAACTTAATTGAAGCTCTGCTTACAACATAAGCCCCTTCTCCCAACCCTGCAAGCATCTTTCCGTTTGTAACTGGGCTGCACCTCTGGTCCTTCCCATTTCTTCTCTCCCACCCTCCAGGTAGCTTAGTCCACACAATTGTTTGTCATTCTCCTTGGCTGGGCTGTCAACAGCCTCATGGTTTTCCTGTGGAAGTAGAGTTCAGCTTATTAAGAGAGAAGGATTTTACAACACTTGTGGAATGTAAACCAAACCTCTTGGCTTTATTCTTTCCCAGAACACTCCGGAAGTTGTCACAGGGGGTCTGAACTTCTCTGCTGTCATACGTACAACTTCATTAAATTTCATTTTCAGGTGGCTTGGGCCTATTCCAGCTCTTGGGTTCAAAACTGCAGTTTCTCTTGCCGTACAGAATAGGCATCAAATATTAAAGCCTCAGTGATACTCCAAAAAGGTTTCCAAACAATGTCTAAAAATACTGAGGGCCCTCATTAGTTTCAGGATAATTTTTAAAAGACACTGATTACCTTGAAGATGCAGCAGAAATTCTACAGAACAACTGGCTGTTCAGGTCTGCACAAGTAAAGGAAATGGGGAGAAACCCGACTGCACGTTGAAGTGTGTCCCATCTCTTAGACCCCTGCTGGGTGCCAGCGGAAGTGGCACCCTAGTGCAGTACTTGTCACAGAGCGGCCCTGACAGTACGTCTCACTAGATACTGTCAGGCCCCACCATGGAACTGCTGAGTCACAGCTCTGGGTGGGAGCCAGCGATCTGACCCAGGGCTTACAGGTAGGAAAATGACATCTGTCGAGCCAAATTACCAACTTTTCTTGAATGAAGATGGGAGAAGGCTTTGTGCCATCAAACCCCTAGGTTCCGTTTTACTAAGGCGCACGGTGCACCTTAACTTAAGAGAACTGAAGCTTACTGCTGGAATTGCGAGTACCCAAAAGGCCAGTGATGGGAACGGCTTTGAGGCCACAGCGGAGAGGATGTGCCCTTCCCGTGCGCGTGTGACATGAGGAGCCTGGAGCCAGCCGTGCTCACCTGTGCTGACTTCGATAGTGAGCTCAGCCGCGTTGTGGCAACCCTGTACGATGCTCCTCGTCCAGTAAGAGAGGTCCCTGCTGATTTCAGCCCTGAAGACGTGTGTCTCGATCCCCTGCCTGGTACCAGTTCGTGTGGCAAAGGACAGATCGACGATACCAGCCTGCGGCGATCCTTTCCCTGGACCTGAGTGGACCAATCTGTTCAGAGAGAGTGAAAGAGATCAGTGCAGAACGAACTGCTTTATGCACTGGACAGGCCACCCGGTAAAAGCCCTCAAACCAGCGACCTGCTCTCGTTCTGCTCTGAAGCCCAAGGGTCCACTGTGCCCTTGTGTTCACCGGAGATTTCTGCCTTCCCCTCACCCAGTTCCCCTACGATGTAGAGAGAGAGGGTAGGACGTGCTCGGGAACTTTGCACCGCAGTAACTATGCAGAGCAGTTGAACAATGTGGCTTTAACTAGTCAGAGAAATTCAGCTCCACTCACACGTTAAGTAAATGAGGGCGAGAGCAATGTAAATAGTGTGTGAACCCCCCACCCCGTTCCATTCCTGCGCGCGTGTAGTTGCCAGGGTGGGTATGAGAAGGGACAGCTGTCGTTTTCTGGGTGAGACTCGGTCCCGTCTCCTGCCCTGGGAGTGTCTGCTGCATTGCATGTGTCTGAGGATGCACTTTCCATGCACATGATCTCTGAGTGCAAGCAAACAACCATGGGACTCCAGTGAAGATGCAGCAGTCTGTGTGCCTGCGTGTAAAGCTCGAGAAAGAATTGGCAGTGCTGGACTCGCTGAGCAAAGGAGGAGAATCGTACTTTAGGGGAGACTGAAGGCGTTTTTCAAGAGTGATTTTTACTGTACACGTCGTTCACACTGATTTTTACAACTTGCGCTGAGCATAGGATACGACTCCCACAGTAAGTATTTTCTGAGAAACCGGACTTCAAGGTGGCTCCGTGCTACCTTCCAAGCAGTCCCGGCCCCTGCTTCTCCCTCGCCGCCTGTAAGCCCTGCCTGTCTGGTTCGCACCGACTTCTCCATGTCTTACCTCCTTGTGGCAGAAATACCACGTGACTCAGGTGCGGGGTAGAGTAAGGATAACTTAGTAAATGTTACTTCTCTCCGGGGCCTTGGCATTTTTAGCCTTATCTTTTAACACAGAAGGAAACACTTCACCAGTTGCTACAGAAATTTCAGGTGTGTCTATTCGCTTGGTGGACAGGAGAATTAGCTTCTTAGGCAAAGCACTTGTTGCCTCTAGATTAAAAACTGCACAAAGGAAGTCCCACAGCTTATTTTCTGTTGTAAGCTTAAATATTACAGACCAGAGTGATCAGCGGAAATAAACAGAGTGTAGCCTGCTGAATTCTAGCAACAAGCTTGCTGTACAACTCCAAGGAGCTTGTTTTACTTACAAAGTTGGAGTTAGCACTTTGCAGTGCCAACTCGAAGGAAAACATTTGTTGAAAAAACTTATGGTTGTAAAATTCTGGGAAGATAGAGAAGTTCCCAAGAGATAAGACGTGTTGGCACGAATGTGGAGAAACGGGAACCCTTATACACTGTTGGTGGGAATATAAATGTTACCACCATTATGGAAAACAGTATGAAGTGTTTTCAAAAAATTTAAATTAGAACTACCATATGACCCAGCAATTTCACTTCTGGGAATGCATCCAAAGGAAGCAAAAATCAGTGTCTCAAAGAATATCTGTAATCCCATATTCACTGCAGCAATATTCACGATAGCTAAGAAATGGAAACGGGGGTGGGGCCTTCCCTGGTGGCCTGGTGTCTGGGCTTCGGCGCTCTCACCTCTGTGGCCTGGGTTCGATCCCTGGTCAGGGAGCCACCCCCCCCCCCAAAAAAAAATAAAAAAACAACTTCAGTGTCCATCAGTAGATGAGTGAATTTTAAAAATGTGATGTACACACACACACACACACACACACACACAGGAATATTATTCAGTGTTTATAAAGAAGGAAATCCTGTCATTTGTGACAATGTGCATGAAGCTTGGGGGCATTATGCTGAGTGAAATAAGCCCGAGAGAGAGGACAAATACTGTATGAGCTCACTGAGAATGTGGGATTCACAGAAACACAGTGTAGGGTGATGGTGGCCAGGGGCTGGAGGCTGAGGGAAGTGGGGACATGCTGGTCAAAAGGTACAAATTTTCAGTTACAAGATGAGTGAGTTGTGAGCACCGAATGCGCACACATGCACCGTGGTGACCCGGTTAATAGTGCTGTATTGTACACCTGAAATGCGCCGACAGGTACACCTTAAGTGTTCTCACTTAAGTGCAAAGAAGTGTGATTGTGAGCTGATAAAGGTGTTAATTCTCTCATTCCACATGTATATCAAATCGTCATGTTGTCGTACATTTTAAATATAGATATGTAATGTTATCTCATTTGTCAATTATACCTCAATATAAAAGAATAGTAAGAGAGAGAGAAACGCCATGCCCTTCATTGAAAGGAGGGGGACGGTGGGAGGGGAAACGTCTGCCTCCAGGGGTGCTCGCCCACAGGCAGACACGGAGTCCGGGGCGTCAGGAGGGAGGAGGGGGTTTTGTAAGGAGAAGGGAGCAGGCGTGACGGAGACGCTCCTGGAGGGTCCGAAGTCCAGATGCAGGTCAAGAGCACAGAAGGATTCTCCAAGGCCCCGTGTGGGTCTGAAACGGATGCGTCAGGTAAGAATTTATTCAGAAAGGTAGACTAAAAAGCACAGACCTCTACTGTGTTTTCTTAATTGTTCAAAAGTATTTTTATACTTAATGGGATTTGAGTTTTACTTGCTTTAAGAAAGCTTTCTAGTTCTTCCTTTCTAAAATCTTAACGTCGGCATCCGTGTGGCACATCTGGCAGACTGTGTGGTAAACTGAAGGGCCACGTAGGTTTGGGAAGCGTTAAAAACCTGCACTAGAACCCCATTCTGCCCCCTGTGAAGCGGTCCAAGAACCCTCCCTCGAAAGTTACTGCGGAGAGAAATGAAATACTCTACGTCCCGTGTGTAGCACAGAAACTAGCATGTTGTGTGCACTCAGTAATTGTTATTCCCATCTCTTGCTCCTACCCTCAGTTTTCCTATTTTAAAAGCATACTTCCTGCCTCCTATAATTAGGATTAAATATAATAAAATATGTAAAGCATTTAATCCATAAAGCATAAGGGAACTCACTTCTATTGAATGCTTACTGTGATGCACCGAACACCTAAGCAGTATGCTTCCCCCGGCCTAACATGCTCACTAGCCTCTAAATTTCCACCCAGGGGACCTCAACTCTGTCACTATCCAGGACCAGCATAAATGTAACAGAGGCACCGCGAAGGGAGAGAAAGATGTGCCACCCTGATAGAGAATGTGTCATTTTTTGTGAATTTCCTACCAATATTTATTTTTCTCCAGAGAGACTTTAAAATTGAAGCCAATTCTAACTGGAAGATGCAATTTGTTAGAAAACTGGTTCTCAGTAGGTTTGGGTACAAGGAATGAAGTTACGCCCCCAGGGTAGGTAACAAGGTATCTGGCTGACCCATGCCAATGCCTGGGGAAGACCCAGGGCGTTGTGGGAAGTAACGAGGCAAAAAGAGCCGTCGGAGGGAGGACTGCAGGGAGGACTGGAGGGAGGACTGCAGGGAGGACTGCAGGGAGGACTGGAGGGAGGACTGCTGGCGAACCTTGTAGTCTTCTCATCACCAGATTCTCAGATTGAAAAGGGAAGAGGAAGAATCGATTTTCAACTAAGCAAGTGTAAATTATCTAATACTTATATTAAAGGACAAGTTGGTTTGCTCCCTAAAGAATGAACAGCAGACATGCTGAATGATGTGTTCTTTTGACTATGCCAATGCTGGTTAATGGAACAGACAGTACTGTATACAGACTGTGAGATAAATTGTCTTTTCTGCATACTGGTAACAAAAGGATATTTTCCCCAGATTCCTCTCTAGATGTTGGAAATAATAGATTTTCTTTGTTTTTCATATCATACCAACTAATTGCTTGTCCACAGCAATAATTTGCAGATGAACCATAGCAATGTGAACATTCACCACTCTGCCATCTTGAGGAGACCAGATAGTTTTGTATTTTATAAATCATGGTGGTGCAAGACACAAGACCACTGGACAAGAAAAGATCAAGACACTTTGCCTTACCTCGTTTTGTTACATGGGTGAGAGTTGTGGCAGCTACTAGGAAGAGAGAAAAATAGTGGAATGATTACATTTATGAATGTTCTGTGAAACATTTCTCTTGAGATGAATTTGTATTGGTAGACTTCCGATTCTAAGCCAAGAGAATAAATTGGATATACGAGGGCTGTCCAGAAAGTAGCTGCAAACTGTTTCTATTATGTTGACAATGGCTGGATTTTTTTCTGGACAGCCCTCTTATAATAGTGGATACTGTATCGTCCAAGAGTCTGCTCACTAAGCATCTCCACTCAGAGGGCTCCCAGGTACTTCAGACTCAACATAAACTAAAGCAACTTTGCATAAGGCCCTAAAGACCTCTACAACCCCATTCCTGGGCTCTAAGTAAGTAACACCAGGATCTGAGGGCCATGTCCCCTGCCGAGGACAGGAAGTTTTCACTGGGTGTCAAGACACAACTCAAAAGAGAAGAGGTCCTTTAGATGGGAGATTAAAGACAGAATGAAGAAGGGTTTCCTAGCCATGCTGAAGACAACATGAGCTGCTATCTTTAGATGTCTGTGGTCCAAGAAGATGAGGAAGAGGCAGCTGTACATCTTCAGGCTAACAGGGAGAGGGACGGAGGCCGAAAGGAAACGTGACTTGTAAATTCGCGCTTTGCTGCTTTCTGCAAAGAAGGCTTTTGAGATGTGAGCATGGGTGAGCTGCCGTGGGAGCCCAGGAACTCGAGTCCTTGCTGGGAAGACTATTCACCGAAGTGCCCAGATGCTACGTAAGTGAAGTTCAGGGCAGGGGCAAATCACTGGGAAGTCACGGCGAACAAGCGAGGGGCTGGGGGACCGGAAAAGTGGAAATTATGTCCTGATTTTCAAAACATGGAATGAAGTAGATTCTGTGACCCTATTCCCAGGCCAGATTCTGTAGTGGACTTTTTGTTATATTTTACTTTGGAAGGGGAAAAGCAGTACACAGCGTTCCTTACATTCAACTGTTTCATTCAGAAACAAGATTACTATTAATAGAGAAGTAATGAATGGAGGGAATACTCAGAAAAAGAAAAAAAACCAAAACCATGTTGACAAAGTTTTCTTTAATATTCATTCGGACTTAAAAGGAATAAGTATTGGGTACACGGCTTATCAGGCAGATGAGTACTTTGTCAAGTGACCACAGCCATCCTGAGTCCACTTACTTAGGGAAGAGGCAAAGCATGGCCTCGGACCTATGCTGTTAAACACTTTGTCAGTGACGTATGAAGCTGTGTAGGACATGGACATCAAATCAGCGGACCATCCACAACTGGTGATAAGGAGAAACACAGATTCAGGATGTGAGATGGTTAAGCACAGCAGTTAGAGCCAGAAACAAGCAGCACTACAATGGAGGACACATGGTATAGAAGCACCACCGGAAATTTAGTTAAGAGTTGACTCAACCCAGAGCAACTAATAACACTGATGTGAATCTGACCTGCATGAATGGAATGAAAGCAGGTGACAGTCCTTTGTTCAAACCCTGTGCTGATCAGACCACATCTGCAACATCATTCTATCCCAAACAGCAAGCATTAAGAGAGATTTTAATCTTTTTGTTCTAGGAATCTCTTTGGCAGTGTAAGGAAGCCTAGGGACCCCAACTCTGAATAATATATATAAATTCATAAAGAAAATAGCTATAATACAAAGGCCACCAGTGACACTGAAATACAGTTCCTTCCAAATATTATGACATTAGAAGACAATGATCCAAATAGCAGAGTACCGAAAACTACTTCACAAAGAGCATAATTTGGAGCTATTTTGTCTGGAAAAGAGAAGACTGTGTGAGTAATGAGGAGGAAGAAGGGGCCAGTGGAGACGCCTACAATATTGGGGGAAGTGTTCAAAGATAGGCTGGTCAGAGACGTGCCAGGCATGGCAGAGACACTTCTCCCCTTGAGCGTCCATGGTTCGATCAAAGCGTTCCCCGGACCTTCACCCATCCAGGGAGAAGCACAGTTAGAGGACAGGGTTTGCTGCCTGCGACCTGAGAGGTAGAAGCACGTCCTAGCAAGGCCGAGGTGGCCCAAGAGGGCAGCCAGCAGGTATTCTTGGGTGCCCTCAGTAAGATGATGTTGGAAAAACAAACTTGCTATGGACAGCAAAACCATCTGCTGGAGCTGTGACGTCTGTGAGGCCGGTGTCCCCCCGCTCTGGGGTCCCACACATCATTATCCATGCATTTATGCCTTTGTTTTAAGCTGACCACTTCATCTTCCTTAGTAGACCTTGATGTTCCTCAAAGTAGGAGTTTTGTCCCATCTGTGGTGTCTGGCATCCTACCTGACACGTTAGGTGTTCAGTTCCTCTTAGCCGAATGCATGAATGCAAGTTTTCAAAATGTGAATTTAAGTTTGCAAAGGAAAGCACGCACACAAGCACACACACGCGCGCGCACACGCACACACGCGCACGCACACGTATGCACACACATACACGCACGCACGCACACATGCACACGCATGCACACATGCACGCACACACGCACACATGCACACACACGCGCACACATGCGCACATGCATGCACACCGCACACACGCACACACACATGCACACACACATGCACACACGCGCACACATGCACACACATGCACACACACACATGCACACACACACGCACACACGCACACACACGCACACATGCACACACACGCGCACGCACACACGCACACATGCACACACGCACACACACATGCACACGCGCATGCACGCATACGCGCATGCACACGCACACACGCACACACATGCACACACGCACACACACACACATGCGCACGCACACATGCACGCACACACGCACGCACGCACACATGCACACTTGACCTATTTTGAAATGTTTTGAAATTTGGAACCAGTGAAAAGCCTCCTAATGGACTCCTCATTTGCAGACCATATTTGGGAACACATTAGCCAGATTCTGGACATTCGGTACCAAGGAAATGTCAGCTGGACGTTAAGATGTGAAAAGTCACAATTTGGACATTTGAAAAAGTAGGGCTAAGGACAGAATCAGTCTGCCCGAGTTCTTCCCATTCTGCCATAAACAACCTTTTTATATTCCGCCAAAGATTCTTCCCAAAGACCTTTCCTGATCTGCAGTCTCAGGAGGGACTCCGAAATAGCTATTATTTATCTTTCAATTATTTTTCATTTCAAGCTATTTATGTATCCTTAAAAACATGACCATCTGTCTCTTATCTGCGGCAGGAACTTAAAACTACAGCAACCACGAAAATGCTGTCTCCCAAGAGAAGATAACTTTCTTACTCAGCCAGAAGAAAAATACTGGCACCCTGGGATAGGCTCTCAAGCTGCAATTCACACCCAATTTCTTAGTTTTAACTGAAACTGCTCAAAAGCCCAAGGACATGCTTTATTCCCTGCTTACAAAATTCAGATCCACATTCCCATGGCTAAACCCATAGTTGGAAGCAAAGTCACAAACTCCTGCAAGATTTTACATTTCCTCTTAGACGAGAATGTGACTAAGTGAACAAAAGAATAGGACTGCATGAGATTCGAGGGTGGGACAAGAAAATGAAGCCACAGATGTGAGCGGATAGAGCAGAGAGTCAGATACCCACGATGCGGTATTTGCCAATAGTGTGACCTCGGCAAGTTTCGTAAACTCTCCACGCTCTAGAATCTTCAGTTGCAAACTGGGGATACCAAGATGCCTACCTCATGGTGGTGGCGTGAGGAAGGAATGAGTTCGATGAACACTGCCTGGCACGGCGCCTTGACCCGAACACCTCGTATATAGTAGCATCCATTATTATCATTCGTTGAATTAGGGCCGGGCTTTTTATTTGATTATTCCCCACTGCATGCCTAGCACGTGGAACGACTCCAGGCACATGGCAGGCCCTCAGTCCGTATTTGTTAAGCGATGACTACAGGAAGAGCTAGGAGACAGAGGACTGTTTCCCAAGGACTCTGTGATTCATGGCTGCTCTGGGATACTGACTTCTGGTCAACCCTCAGTCCCTCAGCCACAGGAAACAGTAGCTGATGCTGAATACCACAGATTTGGGTTCATATCCACTAAAGACTAATTTCCAGATGAATTCAGTTCTGAAAGAAAGTGATCTTGAAAGGTAATGAAGGTGAGATGTTCTAGGAGATTCTCCTAACCTCCATTCCCTGTTTCTTTAGTCAATCTGGTTCTTCTTTCCATCTTTTGCAAATGGTGTGTTGAGTCATGACTGGGTTATTTAGGGAGGCAGAGTTCCCTTTTTTGGTCTGAGAGTAGGTTACCATTTTATCAAAAACGTGAAGGTCATTGAAGTTTCACATTCATGGCCAGCATGGATCCAGTGTACATCTAAAGAATTATATACAAATGACATGGGTCTCTCACCCAGAGACAAAGACATGGTGAAATATCTTAAAATTACTTCAAGTGCCTAAAGTGTTGGAGTCCACGAGACTCAGCATGGCTGTGCGATAAACCTATCTTCAGGTCAAAGTCATTGTTGAAGACTTGGGGGAATCCTCATTCCTGCAGAAGGCCAGGCCCAACATTTCCCTGTCAGTTACTGAGTGAGGTACTAGGCCACTTATTGTCTCTGGATCTTCAGATATGCCCTCGTTGCCTGACTTGTTTTGATAAAAACAAAAACTATAAAACCTGTTTCACAAGGTATGCTGATGCACTAATTTAATTCTGGGTGCGTGTTAGAGAATGCTGCCTAAAACATTCCATACCAAAACATTATTATTAATATCCTTAATTAAAACACAACAACTGTAGCACACGGAATCAGCCAAATTAGTAAAATTACATGTTAGGTAACTGGGTTGCTAAGCAATATGACATCCTCATTTTACTTAATTGCTGTAATTAGCATCTCCCAACTGATGCCACAATGCAAGCTACAACAAAAGAAAGAAAAAGCAACTGATCATATCCCTTAAAACAGTCTGGTCCAATACTCTTATCCAATGGCCACCCCTAATGATGCCCAGTAGTCAACAGACTCTAGGAAATAAGGGAGGAGAAAAAATTACTAATATAGACCCAACTTTTGGGTAGTAGGGCCCGCCCAGGTCCCAAACACCTCAGCCAAGAATAGTTGAACAACTACCTCATTTCCATCTTCTAAACTTCTTTAATTTGAATATGGTGGTGAAAGAGGCAATGTCCCATCTCTTGAGAAGTTGATATTATTGATGGATATTGACTATAAGCAAAGACCAAGTCAATACAGGACAATGAGCAGCGAAAGTGATGGGAGCTAATTATTGACTATTTAGTGGTATTATCTGGGTGGATTTCCAAAGACAAGTGATTGTCCTCCAGACAGTCTCTGTGGCTTCATGGCCTTTCAAGGTCAGCTTCCCACAGTTATATGGAAGCAGGAAAGTAGATACCTGCTAGGTAAGAGGTTGCATTGATACACTATCACCTAGTCTCCACAGTGACTCTTGGGAAAGTGGTATCATGGGCTCCACTTTGCAAACGATGACCCCATGGTTCTCTGTGGTGAAGTAGCTGCCCAAGATCACATAGCGAGTGTCCAGAATTTGTATCCAGGTCCACACAACTACCAAGTCTATACTCTTTCCTTCATACCAGCAAGAGGGGCCAACTCCAGCTTGTTTACTCAGGTAAGAACAACACTGAAGTGAGAGAATATAATGAATACTTAATGTTGTCCATGGCTTTAAATTATCCATGCCCTTTTCTTCTCCAAGATATTAAATAAGACTCATGATCTGACAGATGTTCTCCCATCCTGATAGTCCAACATCTTGGGTAAATTTTCCTTTGAAGTTAATAATTGCGTTATTGAGCAGTCTTAGAGCTCTAATTTTTAAACATATTTTTTTAATTTTCTGGGAATCTTTTACATATTCTTTTATCCCATTTATGCTTTTATTAGGTCAACATATATCACTGTGTGTATAGAATATGTTTTATAATAAGAATTTCTCCATGGAAAACAATGACAGTTACAATTAGTTCTATTTTACTGGGAATAATGAAACCATGAGTGAATGACCTTATAACACTTGGCTCTTATCGCTCACGTTTTTTTATTCCCCTGCCATTAATACAATGTCTGCCCCTAATAGGAGCATTTTATTTTATTTTAATTTTTTTTTAATTTGCAGGGGCAGGCAGTACGTGGGTAGCTCCCTGACTGGGAATCGAACCCAGGCCGCAGCGTTGACAGTGCCAGCGCCGAAGCCTTAAGTCACTACACCACCAGGGAACTCCAAGGAGCATTTTAAAAGTTTCTTAAGTTGAACTGAACATTCTTGCCCCGACGAGGCAGCCATGATTAGGCCACCTACCTATGGTGTTGTTTCAAGGAGTATTCAGAACTAGTTTTGTAGTGTGAATTGAGGGGTTCCAGTCTCCCCATTTCCATCTCACACCTCCCTTTCCCTACAAACCAACCAACAACTTTTCAGTAACCCAGCCCAAAATCTCATTGACTTTTATTTATGATACCACAAGTCCCTGATAAATGCAGTATGACATGTGGAACCAAATATGTCCAATTACTTACCAGTCATTTATATATTAATTTCAATTGTTTTCTCCAATTTTAATAATTGCTAACATTTCTCAATCACTCATTATGTCTCTATTATATGCTGAACATTTACATACCTTTTCAACTGGTCCTATCAATAACTGTATGAAGCAGAAGATACTATTGCCCACTTCAGACAAATGAGGAGACTTGCAGTCAGCGAGATGGAGATTTTGAGCAAGATTACATGGCAAGTAGAGGCCTCAGAAGTCAGCTTCTGGCTAGTCTAATTTCAAAGTCCAGGCATCTCCTCACTCTGCTAATCTCCCACCCACCAACTCTGAGGTCTCCCAAAATGACAGGAAGAAGGACATGAGGCCAGCGGCTAGTGTGATTGCTAAGTACACGGGGACAAATGAGATGGACAAGTCTGACAGAGTGTAGCTCCTTGGGCATGTCCATCCCTTTGCCCTGCCCATGGAGAATGCCTACATTGCCTAAGAGTGAGGAGGCCTCTCAGGCTTAGTGTGAAAACCGCAGGCTGATTGTAACACAGTGTCTGACAAATGCAATTGGCCACACTTTCCCTGTGGAAAGAATTCCTAAAATTTCCGAGGCTGGCCTGAGGCAGCAACTACTTTTAGCACTTAGAAACAGGTTAGGTCCTTGGGCACCAACAGTTACACTGCATGTTTAGTAGCAATGCTCAGTGTCTTTGGCTCCCAAGTGATATCACAGGAGAGAAGTGGACATTCACCAGTTTGTCTTTTTCAGCACCTCAAACCCTTCTCTGGGTCCCACAGGACAGAGAACTGGGCTTGGACCAGCGTGACTCTTTCTACAAAGCTCTGTGCTTCCAACCCTTTCGCCGACAAACTGGGTGTGCAGAATTTCTGGGTTAAACCTCCTCTAGAATTCCAGAAATACTGCAACCTAAATCCTTGCTCTCTGTAGGCCTATCTCACTTGCCAGTTACGATGACAGTGACAAAAAAACGAACACACTTACTCCAGATGGGCGAGAGTCCCTTTTTTATTTTTTAGCATTCAGCAACATCAAATGAGCTTTAGCTAAGCAAAAAATGTTTTCCCAAGGACACATAAAGAGCTGAGGGATGAGAGCAGATAGAATGACAGCATGCTCGTAAAGTTCCCCAGTGCACTGCTATATAAATTGCACCATCGGTACCCAGAAGTGCCATCAAAGCTTGTCAGTGGGACAGGTGACTGCCGGTAAGCTTCTGTCCCTTTACTTCCAGTCTGTGTGTGTCTTTAAATCTGAAGTGAGTCTCTCGTAAGCAGCATATGTAAGGGGTTTGTTTTCTTATCCATTCAGCCCTGCTATGTCTTTTGATTGGCGCATTTCATACATTTGCTTTCCGTGTACTCCCTGGGCTTGTATGTCCACTTCCTTTCCCAGGTTAAGGAAGTGTTCAATCATGATTTCTTCAAATGCGTTTTTCAGTTCTTTGCTCTCACTTTTCTCCTTTTGATTTGGTACCAGTGCTGAGCCTGGAGCTACTCAGCAGAAGTCTCAGAGCCCACTGAGGCCAGTCACTGCCTGCTTGGGGCCCATGGGCCCCAATAGTTTTCTAAGAAAGGGTGCAATGCATGAGGAGCTGGCCGCTTGCCGAGAAAGTGCCTTTGGCATTGGGGGAGTTGGGTAGGGCTGGGTCCCAGGGAGTCAGCAGGGTGGAGCAGCAGAGCTCATTGGACCAATCAGGTTCAGATTCGGCTGTGTGCGGGGAGGGCACAACACAGGAAGCACGGCACCCGGCTGCACAAGAGGACCCCACCCAGGGAAAATGGCAGCCAGCCCTCCACTCCTCACCCTGAAACCACACTACTCAGTCTCTCTGTGTATGTCTCTGACACCCCCCACCCAAGTCACCATCCCTCCGCCGGGGCCCAGGTGAGCGTCTGCAAGTGAGTGGGTCTGTGTGCGGGCTTGTGAAGAGTATGTCTGCATTTCCCGCAGCCTTCTGTCCCCCTGGGATGGTGGGAGTCCCCTCTGTCATTCACAGCCAGATGATGTGGGGGGCTCCTCTTCTGGCACCAGCACTCTACGATGGGGAGCCCGGTGTGGGGTGGGGTCCTGCATTCCCCTGTGTGGGAGCACCTGTGGCTGAGATAGACCACTCAATCCTCAATCACCATATGCAGGTGTGGGGCCGGCCGTTGTACGTCGCCACCCCTCCCGCCAGTCTCAACGTGGCAGCTGCTTTATATCCTTGGTTATGTAACTCCTGTTCTGCCGGACTTTTCAGATGGTTCCCCGGGTTGACTGTTCTATAATTCAGTTGTAATTTTTTTTTTTTTTTTTTTTTGCTCTTTGGTATGTGGGTAGCTCCCTGGCTGGGAATTGAACCCAGGCCGCAGCGCTGACAGCGCCAGCACTGAAGCCTTAAGCCACTACACCATCAGGGAACTCCCTCAGTTGTAATTTTAATGTGTTCATGGAAGGAGGCACAGTGTTTATCCACTGTCTGGATCCAGAAACCTTTTCCTTAGAAAAGTGGACTCATAGGCTCTGTGCCCAAATGCTCCTATGGGGAGTAAAGAAAGGAGTCACTAGATGAACTTAAATATTTGGCTAGGGAAGCAGCCAGTGAAAGTACTAAAGTAACCCCTATAATGGTAGGATCCAGATTTTCCTTTGATTACTACCACTTGCGGTGGAAACCAACAGCCTCAGCCCAGCCTCCCATCCCAGAGCACTGGCTTTACCTAAAGGGCAGAATCATTCTCAGTCATCAGCTGGGATGAACCCTGAGCCACAGCCACTCACTCCCGAGCCCGCCTGGAGCTACAGACAGGTGCGCCTCCCCCGGCGTGATCCCCGGGAAAGGAAGTGTGGAAAAGGGAGCGGTTCTCTCCCTAGGAGTTCGCTTTCCAAACTTCGTTATTGGGCACATCCTCAAGAGTCAAGGAGAGATGGCGACAGTGGCCAAAGTATGCAAACCAGGATGGCTGATGCACAAGCCAAAAGGTCAGTTAAAAAACGAACAAACAAAACAACAACAAAAAACGATTTCCCCAACGTGTATCTCCCTGGGCTTTGGAGACAAAGGCGCTCACCAAGTGCATCTAACTGAACGGGGGAGGTGGAGGGGTCAGCCTGGTGTTAAGCACTGTCCTGGTGGAGGAAAACCGGATGGAAACCCCAGCTCTCACTTTTCTCAGCTGCTGCTCTGGAGCGGGCAGCAAATTCCCTCCTAGTGTGAGTGGGGAGCACGTCAGAATGAGGAGCCAGGGCCTCGCTAACATCCCGGACACACTGCCACCCGGCTACCATCTGGCGACCAGGGTCGTGACGACGGGCCTAATTTTGTCATTGCCGATAGGGCGAATATATACCTATCAGAACACACGTTTACTTTGCACTTGAGTGGGCAGGCTGGGTCCTTTGGGAAAGGGCAGAGGGTTGGGAGGTCAGGCAGCCCTGTGCATCTCCTTTATGTTTAGGTGATAGACACCGACGTTTTAGGCTACATCTTTTGTTCTGAGCACGGTTTGCACTAAAGGGGTTTCCATGTTCTACTTCCATATTGGATGTAGGCTTATGGTTTTAGGCCACTCATGTGCTTTGCTCACAACCCAGAGCTGGCATCCCCGAGTCTCGTGAGCCTCTAACAGATGCACTCAGTGCCCCCGCCCGGCAGACCTCCTCAGATGGCATTTACTGAGTCTGCGTGCCCACCCTACCTGCCGGGGCTTTGCTTGGAAAGGTTCACATCCACCACTCGCTTCAGGACTGCCCTGGGCCACTGTGCAGACAGCCTGGAGAGCCTGCAAGATGACATCCCAGCAGGCGGCCCGAGCTTTTGCCAGACGCAGTGGCAATGTGCAGTCACTTGCCCGAATCAGGACACATTCTGAGGTCATCATTTATGTCCCAGGGCAGTGCTGTCCAGGAGCACTTTGTGTGATGACAGAAATGTTCTACATCTGTGCTGTCTGACGTGGTGGTGACTCGCCACAAGTACTGATTGCACGAAGGGTGGCTACCATGATGGAGGGACTGAATTTTTATAATCCTAAAAGAATGAATGGGTTCATGCACAAATGAAAAGGCAGCTTCTGTTTGTCAGAATGCTCCAGAACTGTGAGGAGGAAGCTGTGTCCGAGGGTACGTTTCATTTGCAAGTTGCCTGAGAGTTACCTGGAAACTCTACTTAAACTTTTGTTCCTAAAAATCATTCCAAGAGGCACGAGTCCAATTTCTCTTCTTAGTAACTGGAATGCAGTGACCGTGGTGTTAACCATTCTTTGGTTTCAGCTGTGGGAATGTCTCAGTGCCATGGCTGAGGGTTGCCATGCGCTCGCCAAACGGCAGAGAGTGGTGGAGGTGGCCGTGCATTTGAATGGGTCCCCAGGTAGAGCCTGAATCTTCATATGAACCTTTTAGGATGTTTGGCTTCTGATTATTGAGGTTTTATGTAAACATCAGTAGTACTCCAATAGCTATCCTGCCCAATATTTTGAGGCTTAGGAGGCTCGAAAATGAAATCACTCTCTCCCATTATTTTGTTTATCTTACTCATTTCTAAGTGATCTAGGCCTGGTTTCTAGCCGCTGAAGGCTTCCTCTATTTGCCTCTGGGACCAATAATTGCCATCTTCAGGCCACCCTTGCTGGCCTCCATAATCAACCATGAGTGGAAGGAAGAGGGATTTTAAGAGTTTTAGGTCTCCTCACGACCACCACTTCAGTTTTGTGGGATCTCTCACTCTGCCACCGGGCCTCATTCTCTGCCTTATGCCTGAGCCTTGATGCTTGGCACCTCAGTCCTCCCAGAACAGAGAGTTTGTCTTGTTTCTATCTTTCATTCAGGACAGATGCCCCCAAACCTCAGTCCACCACACTCTCTATCTGTGGGACCAAATTCCTTCCAGAGTTTGTCCCACACGTTCAGAAATTCATTCAGCAGACACGGACGGGCCCAGTATTGCCAGGCACTCTACCGGGGGGTGGGGGGCACAGGCATCATGTTAACGTGCCCCACGTGTGGGTGAAGGGACAGAGGTGTGGGGGGGATGAAAGCCACACAGAGAATCAGCTGGCAAGAGAAGCCAGGTCTGGGATTGTCAGCTCCTTGAAGGCAAGACTCAGGTTTGATGTGCTTTTGTGTTCATGTGTAGGTCTTCGAAGGGTGAGTGTGCGATGCCTTAAGATAATGTGTCACGTGAACAACATGTGCATTGAAAATCCTAAGAAACAGCAGCCCCACTTGTGTAGGAACCGTCATACAACTGAAGAGCAATCTGTTATGGGGTCTGGCATGCTGACCGAGCTTTAAAAAGCACGGTGGGACATTCCCATGTGACATTCTTTGTGCTGCCAAGTGAAGACCCTTGGCAATTCTCCCTACCTGAACTTCAAGATTGCAAATACATGTGCTTAGTTCACCTCAAAGGGGATGGATGGAGACCCAGGAAGGTGACTAGGCTGGGAGCATCTCACGGGTGTCAGTGCTCCCTTGTGTTGGATAAGCAGTTTGTTCCTTGTCTCTGCGTTGCCCCATGTTTGATAATTGATCTATCTGGCTATACTCTGGAAGAACTCTCAGCTTCTGTTGCAAGAACAAGAAATAATATGAAGGGGACCCCCAAAATACTGGGATTTATTTATAAAAAACTGTGTATTTATTCTTACAAGTTGAAACTTCAGTCACGTTCAACGTATGCTCTGACATAATACACCTATTGAGATGCTTTTCCCACGGCTCAAAACAGCTTTTGCACTCGTCGGTTTGGACGCCTTTTAGTGCTTCTGCTGTGTTTTGTTTCACCTCTTCCCCATTGGCAAAACGTTTCCCTTTGAGGACTGTTTTCATTCAGGGAAACAACAATAAGAAAATATCACTTGGGGTGAGACCGGGTGACTAGGGAGGGTGGGACATGGGGGTCATGTCGTTTTTGGTCAAAAACAGCTGAGCACTCAGCGCGGTGTGGGCAGGTGCACTGTCATGCCGCACGTTGTCCATGTCAATCACCATCACGAAATGGGTGAATGCGCTGAAAGCGTCTCCAAAAATGTTCCCTGAAGCCAGACGCAGTCCCTCACGACAAGACCAGCTGGTGCTCGGGTGCAGACAGGCTCCTGGGTCACCCACCCAGTGGGGGAGCCTGTGCTACAAGGGGCCCGCCCTCCGGAAGATAGTTCTGTCTTTTTTTTTTTTTTGTAATTGATTCAAACCGTTTCACACAGCAAACACGTCCTACCCAACCACAGGGCTACCTGGTGGCCAGCAGAGGGTACGTGTGAATTGGGCTGAGCCAGGCTTCCTTCCTCCGCGGCATGCTGTCGTAGAGTAGAAGGTCCTTCTCGGTCAGTACAACCAGCACCGGCTTCCACGGCTTCTCGCTCTCCCCGGGCACCTGGAACACAAAGTGGAGAAGTGGCAAACGGCGACCCGAGAAAGGAGTGACGGGGAAGGAGGGGTTGGCATGCCCCTAAGTCAGAAGATCCCACCGTAAGTGTGTCTTTTTGGTTCCGGTTGTAAAACTAACCATGAGAAGAAACCATTCGTGGTTGCGTGATCCTCAACCCTTGAACGTGTGTGTCTCAAGGCCCTGGTGTGTGCAGAGTCAGTGTGGCCAAGGAGCAGCCCAGCTGCCAAACGGCCATCACTGGTTCCCACCTGCCAGTCAGCACCGAGGTCTTTACTTCGTAGAGGGGCGCAGATGCCGGGGGCGCTGAGCACTCCCAGCTGGTTCTCTGGCAGAATGTGTTGCTTTTCTTAGGAAAGGGTAAGGTTTGAAAGCTTTGGAATACATCCCCGAAGCCACATGCACTGTGGAGGCACGTCTGTCTGAATGAGGATGTGCCATCCCGGCCTCTTTCCTCTTTCTGATGTTCAGTTGGGAAAAATCAGTGCTCGAGCCTTGCTACTCCAAGTATGGATCACGTCTTGAGAACCTCAGCATGACCTGGGAGCTTGCCCGAAATACAGACCCTTAGGCCCATCTCAGACCCATTGAATCGGTAGTTAAATTTCAGCAATTCAGGCGATTCGAATGCTCACTGAAGACTAGGAAGCACTGCTCTAGCTGAGGTTAAACTTGCCTTTCACACTGGTAATTAATTCAGTGCAAACCACTGTCCAAAATCTGTTCACCGTTAAAGCAGCCAGGAAGGTAAATAAGTGCGAAAGCTAACTTCTTCCCTCTCTATTCTGATTGTTACCTTGTCTTAAGTGCCACAGTGAAACCTGTGCTGAGGCGGAGCAAGCGCCTTCCTGTGGCTTCAGAACGAGTGATCACAGTAGAGAAGATGTGCAGGGTGCTATGAGAGCTGAGCTTTGCAAGCCACGTGTCAGTAGGTGTCTAGGCTGCCTGCTCCGTTGTTTACTGCCTGTGTGACTCTGGACTAGTTGGTATTCTCGGTGCTCTGATGTTCTCCTGATAAAGATAACGTCACACACAACCGTGGTTAGGAGTGCTGACTCTGGAGCTAGGATACCTGAACATAAGTCGTAGCTGCATGATTTACGAGCTGTGGGATCGGGGTAAGTCAGCTCATCTCTTTGTATCTCAGTTTCTGTGTCTGTAAGATGGAGAAATAATGGTACTTATATCAGATGGTTGTGAAGGTTGAGTTAAAATGTCTAAAATGCTTGGCATGGTGCAGAATAAGGACCATTCTAGGCTGACCAGATGTACTATTTTAAACAGGATGGAAAACAATGGTACGGTCCCATTTCAAACTGTCTATGTACATGTACAGCCAGCCTACTGACACCTTGGATTTAACCCAGTCAGGCTAGGCTGACCACACGTACCATGTGAAGTGGGACTGTACCATTGCTTTCTGTCCCATTTCACATGGTACGTCTGGTCAGCCTATTTGGGGCCTAAGTACCATGTGCCTCATTATGCCGTAGTGGCATAAAATGAGACTACATGTAATGTGCTTAGTGTGGTACCTGAAAGACGGTGAGGCCCTCAGTGAAAGTAAGGGTGGGAAAACTGTGGCCGACCCATCAACTTCTAAACTTGTCAAAAAAGGTATTCTTTGGAAATGGCAACAATGTGACATAGTACTGACTTGCCTTGGGAATAGTTATAAGGCTAACCTAGACTGTCTTTGGGGCTCACAGTTTCAATTCATTCTTCTCGGATCCTTTCCAAAGTTCTCCCAAAAAGAGTCACAGTGATCACCATTATTTTTAATGCCTCCCCCTTAACAATTTCAAATTAAATTGCCCTTTCTAGAAGGAAGAAACCTCCTGTGAAGCTATTCAGACTAGAATGTGATGACTGCCTGGTTTATTTGTCCCTTTGTGCATTTCGTGCATATTTTAAAAATCCAGCTCTAGCCTATTGCTTTCTCCAACAGAACAACCACAACTTCGAGAGCCCAAATTAAATTGTTAGAGAATGCAATGTACCAGACCCTACAAGGTGAATAAGCTATGATCCCAAGGCATACAGAGTTTGAGGAGGTTCGGAATAAATTTTTTCCAGCCTCTACATTATATCTAGTAAATTACTTTTCCAGCTCATTAACTAGGACTAGAGAAGCCTCCCAAAGTGTGCATCTTACTTACCCAGTCAGCTCTGATCCATTAACTTTGACTAGAACCCATCATTTCAACATGAACAAAAGAACTGAGCACCATTCCTCAAAAACATTATTAAGTGTGCAGAAGGAACCCCCACCGTAAATACCAGTAGTGCAATGCAGACCTTTCTGATGGTGGAATGGCAAACTCATCCCCACGTCCCGCGGTATAGATGGCAGCGAAAACTCCCAAGGCCCTAAACAAGTGTGCAGAGCCCTGGGCGGGCAGGGCGGCTCTGCTGGGAGAAGACGCTAAGCGGGCCTTTCCCACCGCTCCCCCGTGCAGTTCTCATCTTAACGTTATGCGAATGCTCGCCGGTAGAAGTCTGCCCGTGAGCACAACTGGCCTTCCGAGGAGCAAAGTTCCACGTTGAAGAATAGGTTGTCAAAACCCTGCACTGGGCCATGTGGGTGTCACATCACAAAGGCCTTCTAGAACACTTTGCTTCAGGCTCGAGTACTTCTGCTGTTGTTCAGTGACAACCTCCGTGACTGATGGATTTGTCTACATTTCATTAAAACATGGCTCCCGAAGCAGATGTGATGTGACTTCCGTGTCAACCCCAGCTTCCTGCCATCCCATGCTGTAGCCGTTTCTTAAGACCTGACCGTGTTTCTGATGAAAAGGGTGAAGGGAGAGAATCGGGGAAACAGACATTCCGTTCTGAAATCATTCCGAAGCCCAACTGAGAACGGAATGCTGTCCCCGTAGTCACTTCTGCGGATCGTGACACAAAAGGTTTACAAAGTGACACAGAATTTAAGAGAGAGTGGAAAGAACTCACTGGCCAGAACTGAGGGAAGCTGATATAAATGTACGAAATCAACACCTGTACACCTTAAATTCACACATGGTTACAGGTCAGTTATATCTCAATTAAAAAACTGAGAGAAGTAGAGTCATGGAATCCTCGATGTCAGACAGGTCTCCTAAGCCATTTGTTCAAACTTTCAAAATGCGTTGGATCCTCTGATCAGACTACATCACAAGCCATACAAAAAAATGTAAAACAATTGAAATAGGGTTTGTGTGAGGTCGCAGCCTGGCTGGGGTTCCAAACTTTGTGTCTTTTCCGTACTCGCACCCACCCCTTCGAGTGTAGTTCCTAGAACCGTTGGGATACACTTTGCAAACTGCTGGCCTCGCTCTGCTAAAATACCCAGCACCTACAGAGTAGATTCTAAGAGAGTTTCAATCAGAACCTTTTCAGTGCCTGATTTTGGTCGGTATTTCCAATGAAAAGAATGATACTGTTGCCCCTTCAGCTGCAAGGATTCGATGAGTTAATACATGAGGAGGGCTTAGATCAGTATGTTGCATTCAGTAAGTACGCCTTTAAAATGTCAGCTATTCTTACTACTCCGTGAAAGTAAGAATAAGTGAATCCGAAATGAAAGAGCTGGACAAGAATGATTGGCCTTTATGGGTCTAATGTCCTCGTCTGCCAAAGGATGAGGTAGGACTAAATTATGTTAACAGCGTCTCCTACTTCAAAGTCAAGTTAAAATTCCCTGCGACTCGGCTGGGATGGCTTTACTTAGCGGGACTCTTGCTTTCTATCTCGTCTTTGTTCGGTGGACTCGGTTCCTAGGACAAAGAAACAAGGTGTGGCTCTGCGTTTCTCCCCTCATGCCAGTGCCCTTCCCTACATACTTGTTTTCCACCTTCTACTTGGGCACAGGGCGGCATCACGACCTAAAGAGCAACGTCTCCAAATCGCATGCCTCCCAAAACCAAATGTCAGCAAAGTCAAATGCCTTCCAAACAACGGACTTTGCAAGTTCTCAGCTAAGGGATCAGAACAGATTAGTTACGTGCCACCTAATGACACTGCGATCAGCAACGGACCGACCACACACAAGGCAGCGGTCCCCTAAGGTTATAACGCAGCTGAAATGTTCCTCTCACCTCGTCATGCAGTCATTACCCTGACGTCGTAACGCGAGTTTCGGTCGCCTACACTGTTCTTAACAGAACAGTCCATACAGGCTTGTAGCCTGGGGGCTACAGGCTGCACCGTATAGCCTAGGTGGGCGGCGGGCTGTACCACTTAGGTTTGTGCAAGGGCATGGTTTGCACGGTGACGAAATTGCCGAATGCCACATTTCTCAGAACACATCGCCGTCATTAAACAATGCATGGCTACGTAACTGCTCTAGGCCCCTGTTCACGGATGTGTAGCATGCTCATCATGGCCTCCTATGCGTGTTTTAGGAGGATGAAATGAGACAATGTATACAAAGCACTTGCCGTATGTCAGATACTGGAAGTGTGAAAGTATCCCCATCGCACACCTCAAGAACCCCTTTTCCCAGCTGCTCTGCACAGAAACAGCAGGGGGAGGAAGCCATGGGGGGTGATAAATGTTCACCCAGGACGTTTGATCACGTCTGTGCTGGAGATCATGGTTCCCTGGATCATTTTTTAATTTAAATCTTCTCACTTCATGTTTCTAGGTATTTAGAATAAGGGACAAGATAGCAGTGTGGTGATAATTAGCAGTTATCAGCTTCCAAATGCTTTACAAATATTAGATAATTAATCCACGCCCCAAGTCCCAGAGAGACAAAGATCACCTTCCCTTTCCCAGAAGGCGAAGAGGAATGTGCCAAGCAAGTCCCATGCCACCTGCACCTCTCTTCTAGGCGGCCCTGAGCAACCCCACGGCCCCCCAACTGGATGCTAAGGAGAACGCCAATGAGAAAGCAGAGGAAGGCCAGGGAAACAGTGAGGTTGTGTGGGGGCCTCGGCCTCAGAGGACTTATCTCCTTCCTGTCACCACCCCCAAATCGTTCGGCACCTGCATCACACGTTCACTACGAGGCGCCTCCCAGTGGAGAGCAGACTTGATGGCACCAAGGCGATGAGGAGAGAGGTCGGAGAAAGCAGGAGAGAAGCCGGGTCCGGAGTGAGAACGGTGGGCGGACGGGCCTGCGCGGACTGGGTGCCAGCTCCCCATCGGCCGGCAGCGGCAGTCCCAGGTTCGGGCCTTGTCCCTCCTGCCGAACACGAAAACTGGCTCTGGACTCCCACAAGCTCTGTGTGACAAGGCCCCAGAGTCATCAGAGCCAGCGTGCAAGTTGGAATGGTGAGACCTGGTGCTTGGCTTATACATCAGTCACCTCAGGGGTCAGCCGGACCCTGCTCGCTCTCAACGCTCCAGGGGACGCTCCTCTGTCGCCGCCGCCTCGCGTCTGGTAGCTACCAGTGTTCCCGGGTGTCGCGGCCTGAAGCCAAACCACTCCCGTGGACTTTTCTGTGTGTTCCCATAGGGCCTTCTCAGAAGGACACCTGTCACTGAATTTAGAGCCCACCTTGGCATCTGCCAACACCCCATTTCCCAATCAGATCACGTTCTGAGGTCCTGAGTGACCTGAATTTTGAGTGTGCTTGGGGTGAAGACAAGAAATTAAGCCCCCCAAAATGGTCAGAGCCCACTACACTTTCAGTTTTCAGTTTTCTCTTCTCCCTTTGAACACTTGCAGGCACGGGACAGACTTCTGCAAGTTATTTACTGCCCACGCAGAAGGTCATGCTACTGTGCTCTGACGGACGCCCGTGACAGCTCTATTAAAAGTGATGCCTTGGTCCCGGGGGTTTCCTAACAAAGCCAACCTTAGGGCAGACCCCACACACCCGGGGAGCGAACTGCCCAGCCAAGGGCAGAGAGATCTCCTCTCGCCGCTCGGCATCACGGAAAGAGGCGGCGGAAGGCCCGGCAAGGTCGCGTCCCCGTCACAACATAGTGCAGTTCAGCATTTCATAGTGGCCTTTCATCTGTTTTGCCTCATTTGCTTATTGCTAATGAGGCAGCTCTTCAAAATGACAACATTCTGAGATGCATTCCGGGCCGTGCTTCCAAGGTCTCCCTTTGCTTTTTAAAAACCTTGTTGGATTCTATTTGGATTATTCGTGTGTGTTTCACTGCGAATTCAGGCTAAAAACAGCCACGTTGGACGAATAAATTGGAAGAATGGGATTCCTGCTCCAGAGCCGATGCCTCGGGTCTGGGATGATTTCCCAGCCCACGCCCTGCCCTGCCTTTTGCGAAGGGGAATGACAGCCTTGGAGGGGCAGCCTATGCTCCCCCCACGCCCCGGTCTCTGCCCTCGGGTCCACCTCAACCTAGCGACTCCCCCTCCAAGGAAAGAGGCGCTTTTACTCCAATTGTTCTGATCTAGGAGCTGTCACTGGGCCTCTTTTCACAGCAGGCATGGTCATGTCTGTTAGGAGTGGGTGTCTGTGATCACTCCCCAATCCCTTACCTGCACGATGAGAATGGACATGCCAGCCTGACCTTAGGGGCAGAATGGTCATTTCAGTTCACCTGGCTGACCTTTGCTTCCACACCCAAGCATCCTAGCTTCAGGAAAGGCCACGGGAGGCAAGGTGTACCCCTTTGGCCGTGTTCTATATAACTTGACACTTATCAGATTTTGGCATTGGGGCTTATTGGGCCCTCGCTCGGCCATGAATAAACATGCTTTCAGTATTATTTGCAATCAGCACATCATTTACTGCCACCCTCAGTTGAGGACCCACCCCACAAAAGAGAAAGGATGCATCGCAACATTATCCAAATCCTCCTCAGAACCCGCCCCTGCCCCAGCACTCAGCATGTTGGGAGAAATCCTGCTCATGAACTTGGGCCCCGAACTGGACTCTGCTGTGTGATCCCCTCGTCACGCCCACTGCAGATAACTACGCCAGCGCGCGCCCTCCCTACGTTAGATTGTCCCAGCCTATTCCCTCCATCCCTCTGGAGACGCCTTGGCTTCATGATCCTTAAACACTTCCACCTCCCTGACTCATCTTTCTGGATCGAGACTGGCCTACTCTCCAGTTCCTTCTCTCGTTAGTGAGCCCCAACTCTAGAAGGCGACCTCCCCAATCTTTCTGTTTAGAGCCAAAACCTCAAGGTGTCACCCCTCTCAGTGACCTTGCTCAACGGAGAACATCCTGGGTTTCCCACCAGGACTCAGCCCCTTCCTTTGGACCACTTCAAAACCCCAGCTGTTTGAAGTGGAGACCTGCTGTTCGTATGAAAATTAATTCCTTAGAGTGCTGCGTGGTAGTTAATTGTTGTAAACCTGTAAGCACTCCCTATCCATCTTGTTTACTTGTTTGCTCAGCTCAACCTTTTCGGAGAAAAGTCCAAATATAAATTTCAACTCTGTGATCTGCCTGAATTACACGATATTATAATTGAGGGAGGTCAGAATCGTTTGGGATTTTGCTCTATCTTTGGGTCTCTTAAAAATAGTAGGAAGTTAGAAAGTGCAGCTAGGAGAGAAAGGTTTAGAGAGAATGTGACATATTAGTGTTTGACTCAATTAAATCTGATGGTTTAAGCATCTACATGACAGGAAAAGAGTTCTTTTTATCAGGGGCGGATAAGTCTGGGGGAGTAAACAGGTTTTGAGCGCCTACACTGTGGTGAGCACAGTTAAGGGTAGATGGTGTCTCCCCCATCCTCCAAATTAATATTTGCAGTCCTAAGCCCCGAAAGTGACCGGTTTTGGAAATACGGTCATTGCAGATGCTATTAGCTGAAATAAGGTGATACTAGAATACGGGGGCCCTGATCCAGCATGACCGATGTGCTCATACACGGGGAAATTTGGACACAGACACACACACACGGAGAACACTGTGTGAACAGAGAAGACAGACATCAGGGTGATGCATTTGCAAGGCCTGTCATGCCCACCATCGCTCGCAAACCACCAGAACCGAGTGGGGGAGCATGGAGCACATGCTCTCACAGACCTCAGAAGGAACGAACCTGCTGACACCGAACCCTGGGCTCCCAGCATCCAGGGCTGTGACTTTGTTGTGGCAGCCCTAAGAAATAATACAAACACGACGCGATGCTTCCTCTCCCTTGATCCTTTTAACACGTGGAGGCATTTACTGCTATTGCCATTTTACAGAAGAAACTGTCCTTCGGAGAGGTCACGGAGGAGGCAAGGTTACATAATTAGAGTAACAAAGCCCCTCAGTGCTTTCTTGACTTCCAAGCTGTGATATTTCCAGATCATAAAGTTGCCTCGCATAATGAAGGGGAACGGGGGGATGATGTGGGGAAATGAGGGGGGGATGGGCGGCAACGTCTACGGCTGCTGGAGCACACGGGGTCCACCCTGTGTCACTGGGCAGCTGTCTGTGTGTCCGCTCGGGGTCCTTCATTTTTGCCCCTTCTTCCTGACTTCCTGGCACACGGGGCTTCACTCAGGCCAGACATCAGTTTAATCCCAGTTCCTAAATTCCCATCTGAATAATCAAAGCTCTTTATTCCCCAAGTCTCACATCTGATTAAAGTAATTCAAGACAAAGGTGTAAATGACTCATAACCCTTAGTATGTTGCTCACTAAGGGATATTTCTATTTATAATGAGTAGCTGGGGTGAAATTAGTCTGTTATATTTACTCTTCATTGCACAATTGAAGAGTTAGTAAATGAAGCATAGTTTGTCCTCTGAAGGTGGTGAAACATTCCATTATACTATGGATTTAATTTGCAGGGTTTTGTTCCTTTAGAAACCTCTGTTCTTTGCTGGCAGTGCTCACCCCAGTGCAAATGTTTGCAAATTTTAAGATAGTCAAGTCCAGCTTAATGTGCTATGCAGTTTTAAATCAACCATGTATGTTTAGCAACCTATAGCAGATGAGTACTCTAGGTTATGAAAATGTGTTTGGATATTTGTAACTACCAGACTTTTCCAGATATTTGCATCACCAGAAAGTAAGTGGCTCCTGACCCTCCCAGTTCATGGCTTAGAAAGCACTAGATTCCGAACACATGCTTTCAGCAATGTTACAGTGGCTACATTAACCATAGAAGGAGAAGTCACAAATTCAAACTAGAGGACCAGATATAAGAAAAAAAAAATTCCCACTTTTGAGGTAGCTTTTTTTCAGCATTAGCTATCATCACCCTACTGTCACCAGGAACGGTGGTGGGCAAAGCATGGCTAAATCTCCAATTTTCAAAAAAAAAAAAAAAAAGACGACAAAAATGTGTACTTTGACTATGAAGTCTCCCTATTTTTAAAAGAGTGTATTCATTTCCTATTGCTGCCCTAAAAAAATCACCACAAACACAGTGGTATTTACTATCTTATAGCTCTGGAGGTCAGAATCTGAAAATCAAGATGTGGCCAAGGCTGCTTCCCCCTGGAGGCTTCAGGGGAGAGGATCCATTCCTTGGTTTTTTCAGCTTCTAGAGGCTGCCTACATTCCTTAGCTCACGGCCCCACCTCATAGTGTCCTTCCTCGCCCTGCTTCTGTCACCACATGACCTTCTCTAGATGCTGACCCTCCTGCCTACCTATTTTCAGGACCACCAAATCTTGAGGGGGATTACATTGGGCCCAACCAGATAATCCAGGATCATGTCACCATCTCAATATCCTTAACTTAATTACAACTGTGAAGTTCCTTTTATCATGTAAGGCAGCATACCCACGGGTCCTGAGGATCAGGACGCAGGTGGGGAGGTATTATTCCACCTACCTCAGCTGGCAACTCATTCAAATCAGAAAAAAAAATAATGTATGGACTAGAGTGGTAAGAAGTTTGGCATTTGTTTTAAAATCTCCAGCATGGTAGATGGAGAAATCAAGATGGACAAAATACTCACAATTATTAAAACTGGGTTATGGGAACCTGGGGGTTCATTATTATTTTTCCTTTAATGTAAATTTTATTTTTTTTTCTGGAATAAAAAAATTAAAAGGAAACAATATGTAGACCAAGGACACTATACCTGCAAGTCAGACATCTGGCCCACCATCTGCCAGACTGCTGTTACATCACAAGCACTCACCTGTTGAGAAATACACAACACACACAAACACAACTGCTGCAAAAGCATCCACAGACCTAACGTACAAGGTTTCAGTGAGTCCCTAGTGTTCCTCAGAGGCTCCGGCATTCTGCTAAAGTGCAAATGTGACCTAAATTAACTGAAGGCTGAGGTATGAGAGAGGGTATTAGCTATCTCGAGAGACTGGCTAAGAGCAGCCTCCATCCTCAAAACTGTGCGTTTGTGTGTTGTGTGTCTGTGAGTATCACTCACAGTGGCCTAACTAGTGGCTCTCTTGAAGGAAAACCATCTCTGTCTCTATGTGAAATGTGAATGCCAAAAGAAAGTGACTTCTAGTGTGGGTAATACAAGTGAAGGGACAGGGAAAGATATAATTAGTGATCTTTCTTGGAAAACTGAAGTTTATTGAAGTTATTCCCAGTGGCTTTAACAATTAGGGACTCTCAAAGTTCTTGAAACACAGCTCTCACAAATGTCAAAGGTCTCCATAATAATCCTTTACCCTAACATGTTACCTATTCCTACCCCCTTACTTATTCCCTCTGTTGAATGTAAACAAATAGCCAGATATTTCTCTAGCAACATGTGTTTATTTGGGAACGACCAAGAATTCTAATTCAGGACATACAGTGTAAAGGTGAGCAACACACAGCTCCAGAGAAACAAATGAGAGGAACACTCTTTTATAGACTTGGGAGGTGCTTTTGTAAATGAAGAGTCCGTTGGAGGAAACTGAAAGGTCAAAGTGTAATGACTTTTCATTGGCTGAGTTATAACAGTCTCCTATTGGCTGAGCTGTTACTGGGCAAAGATGAATCTTTTTTCCGCCTGCTGAGGCAGTAAAGTACTATCACTTCCTGTCGGAGCTGCAAGGTATTTCTCTTCCTGTTGGGGTCAGTAGTGTGTGTTAAGTGACATGTGTGAGAGCACTCTTTACTAGTCTACAGACTTCTTTTTACATGAGGTTTCTGTTTACTAATTTCACACTTTCAACTTTAGAAAAATCAGCCTCCAGAAATTCTCATCTTGTGTGGGATGCCTGTCCTTCATGTTCTCATGGTTCCATATTGTATGGTACCTTCATAATGCCTGGGACATAGGGTCTTCAGTAAATTCTAACTGAACTCTGAAGGACTGAAGTCATGAACGGAGGTGTCTTAGTTCTCCAGTAAACACTGCAAATCAGTGGTTCTCAACCTTCCTAATGCCGTGACCCTTTAATACAGCTCCTCAGGTTGTGGTGACCCCCATAAAATTATTTTCGTTGCTACTTCATGACTGTAATTTTGCTACTGCTGTGAATCGTCATGTAAATATCTGATATGTGTTTTCTGATGGTCTTAGGCGACCCTGTGAAAGGGTCATTTGACCCCCAAAGGGGTCATAACCCCCAGGTTGAGAGGCGACCCTATGAAAGGGTCATTTGACCCCCAAAGGGGTCATAACCCCCAGGTTGAGAACCGCTGCAGTGTAAACTGTACCTAACCAGGGTGCTTAAAGAGCCCAGAAACCTGCGATCTATATGCTGTGCTCTCTCGTGGATACTCTTTACCCACCCATGGCTCCAATTTCCTGTTGCCTTTGCTAGATGTGAGTTGTCCATACTCAGTTTCTAGAAACAGATGAAAGGCTGCTTCTAATCTGTGACATGCAGGTAATTAAATTAGACTCCTCTCAGTCTGGTGGGGAAAGCTATTTTATACTTTCATTGACTCCACAGGGCTATTTCAATTACAGTCCCTGTTTGGCAAACAAGTTATCTTTGACGTACAGACTTTCCTTCTGTAATGCCCAGGAAACATGCCCTTTAACGGGATACTGATACGCAGCAGAAATTCATAATTTTGTACACAGTTATCTTTTGAAAAGCAATTGATATTATCAGTGGATCCAAAATGAGCAAATTCTTGCAAAAAAAAAGTCTCTGCTTCAGTTTCCTGTTTTGTTTCACTGGGTGTGTCTGTGGGTTTCCTTGTTGATGGCCTCCTCATTTTACGTATCCTTCAAAGGAGAAAGCCAAGCGTTCTTTGAAAGAAGGGACTATTATAATGCAGCGAGTGTCCGGCCTCAACACCACATCAGCATTTTCTGAAGTCATGGCCTGGCCTAACAGCTATTCAATTATGTCATACACCATAATGCTATTTACTGTATTAAAAAAAATATCAACACGTTTGCTTTCAGTTGGACCTATTAAAGTTTTATAACTATACAAACAAAAGGAAAAAAATGTCATGCTAGGGAAATCTCAAAATTTGTGTGTCCAAGGACCAAGTGAAGAATTCCAAAGTCCGCTTACCTTACTTTAGTTTAAATGCCTTCATGAAACCTGCCCCAACTGGGAAGATGCGTGTTTTGGTTGGTTGGTTGGTTTTTTTAATTGTGTCTGTGACCTCTTGGAAGAGAAGGCAATCTAGTATGAAGAACATAAATCTCACTGTCAGATAGTTCTGCACGTCAGCCTGCATGTCAGCTCAGCTATTTATGGCGTGACCTTGACTGAGTTCTTTATCCTCTCCATGCATCACTTTCTTCATCTGTAAAATGGGGGTGATGTAAGTTCCCCTCCCATATGACTAGTAGGATGTATAAATGGCTTCTAGCACAGCATCTGGCAAAGAGCCAGTTCTCAAAAATCAGTGTTTCTCAACATTTGGTCTGCAGATCAGAAATTTCTGCAATTTGGTCTGCTTCAGAATCAGCTGGACTGCTAGTTACAAATTCAGATTCCTGCTCACTTCCAGAATCCAAGTGCTAAAGAGGGCACCAGGAATCTGCACTTACAGCAGGGCCCTGGGTGGGTCTTGTGCACAGTATTGTTTGAGAATATCTGCAGTAAGTGTCCATTACCATTAGCACAGCCCTAATACACATCACACTCATTTGTTATACATGACTTCCAAAGACCAGACCCTTGGATTTCCCTCCTCAGTATCGCTGGGGCACTCATTAAAACCATAGATTCTTGAATTCCAGATCCACTGGATTCTGATACTGAGGGATTAAGACTGTCCATCTCTATTTTTGTACCTTTTTCTGGAGACTCTGATGCACAGCCTTCTTTGGGATCCTCTGGCCCACATAATTCATTCCAACACTGGAATTTTTGTTTGTTATTTTTAACCATTTTGTCAGTGCCCACGATACTATGGTAAGTGGTGGTTGTTGAAATAAGCTGACCTGAACAGAGGTGTGTCTGCCCAAGTGAGCTCTAATACTCATAATTCCCCCTCCCCATTTCTTCCTAATGTTTTATCCATGAACATTTGATTCCTGCATAGCAGCTTTCCCAAACTCTCATCCTTTCATGATTTTTTTGCTGCGTCCACTTGTACTATTAGGAGAATAGCTGCTAGCTGCCCACCCAATATCCACTCTCTCCTTTCTATGAAAAGAACACCAACACTATTAGGAGTGACAATATGTCCAGTAAACACTCTGTTTCCTAGCTCCAGCTAATTCTCAAACTCACCCTCCTCCAACGACACAGACGTGTCTTCCAACACCCCCACACCCCCAGTTAGGCTTGTCGAAATACCCAAGTTCACTCTCACTTGGTTGGGTCATCTGTATAGGCATTCTCTGCAGTTATCAAACCGGAAACACTACAAACTGTCATTTCTAAGTAGAAAAGTGGCTGTGAAAACAGAAGGATACGTGCTTTTCCTTCTGTCTTTAACCTGATGTTTTCTCCCTCAGATTTCCTTATGTAAGGAACACATTTGCAGCCAACATGCTCTTTTTGTGATCCTTGGAAGAATCATGAGGAGAATTCCAAGGACATTGGAACGTTGTACAAAAGCTCAGCCGCATTAACTGAGACAGAGGAAGGTACCGTTTCTAGTGGAGTGTCATGTCAGACTTCAAATCTTTCCAAACATGAGTGTTTTCTGGATGATCTTGGACCTGCACAAGGGTGTTCACTAACAGGTTTCATATAAGATTACCCTCATACTAATTAAATTTAAGCTCTTACTTCAGTTATAAAACCGATGATGTAGTGCACTAATTATTACGAAGCCAACTGCAGACAGGGGAAGAAATACCCTGGGTTGTCCCTGCTCCTGTCCCCCAGTGTCTAGCAGCACCTCATACTGCCCTCATTTAAGGAGATAACAGTATTAACTTCACTGATAACTGAGAATCAAATGAGATAACTAACATGTGAAAAGTAGGAAGCACAGAAAACATTATACAGAGTGTTAATAGGCCTATATGTTGTAAAAGTGTGCACTTTAGTATTAATTAATGGTTCCTGGCCTCCCCATACTTCCTGCTGGCCTTGTAGGGCTCATCAGATGTGAAATGACATCCACTGTCATATCAGCACATCCTGGCCTGGAAGTGGGGGACCAGGTGAGCCCTGAATTCCCATTGAGAATCAGGGAGACTATCCCTTGGTGAGATGACATGAGACCAAATTAGAACAGTTATCAAACTGTTCTAGAGGTTTCTTTCTTAGGATGTGACCAAGCAGGAAGGAAGGACTTTCACTATCTATTTTATCCCAATCTCTATTGAGTTTTTAATGAACCTTTATTACTTTTGTGACTTACAAAGTGTGTGTGTGTGTGTGTGTGTGTGTATGTGTGTTGGGGGGTTCTCTTCTAAATAGCTCATCCTTAATATATAGACCTAAAATGATTTTGATACTTTTGAATTATTTCAAACTTTGTGTTTGAACTTGGTGGTGACTTGTTACAACATGTATAGGAAAGTAGTACAACATGGCAGGGGGTGGGGAGAGGCAGTCGTCTGCCTCCCACAAATACAGAGGGGGCCAGAAATATGTACACATTTTAAGAAAGGAAAAAACCTGTATTAAAATTGCAATACTCAATATACACTAATAACAAAAGATGAATACAAGTCACGTTTGACTTCTGCAATGACAAGAGGTGCTCACAGTGGTGACCATCAGTGTCCAGACACTTCTGATTACGGCGAACTGCTGCTTGGGCAGCACTGACCACAGTGTCCACTTGTGTCACTGCACGTGCCGTGTCACTTTCTTCCCGAAGTACTGCCACTGTAGCCGGTGTTCTATGGTACACCACATCCTTTAAGGTCCCCATAGGTAGAAGTCAGGGGGTGTGAAGTCAGGAGGATGTGGGGGAAACTCAAACCATGTTCTTAAATTTTAAATACCACTTCAAACTGGTCTTGCGTTCCTCCGACAACTACGCTTCCACCCTTTTCTTTTGCTGTCCTGCCTGTCGCATGGTGACACTACCATTCATTTGATTAATGCCATCTTTTGAGCAAACATTTTACTACACATTGCTACCATAATTCACTTCAACTTTGAAAAGTAATACATAGATAACATCGCTTAAAATGTGTCTACATTTTTTTGACACCCTGGTAGTGTGATGGATTTTTATAAGCATAGGTGACATGTCCACACCTGTTTCATAGCCAGGGTTCTTATCAAATGGGCATTTTTACAGGATGGCAATTTTCAGAAACACTAGTGAAAAAATAAGCATCCTCACAACAGACCCACAGAGGAGGATCCCCATTAGTGAGTTGGCTGATTGATCACTATTTTGACTGGTAAGCCCTTAATGAGGACATAAGTCATCAGCTTATTATACACAGCAAGAGGTTGGGGGCACTGCCATCGCAGGAGGCAGAGCCTGCTAATTTGCTGTTCTCGGCAGTCCGGAAAAGGCCCACCCTCTTGCTGAGCCATAGGCACCACAGCGGGACACTCACCTCTGCTGGGAAGGGACCTGCCCATCCTGCAGCCCCAACAACTTAAGACCTGCAGAACCTGGAAGTCCTGAGAAGGTTGTGGTTCTGCTTATTGCTAGATAATCAAGCCTTAACTTTAAAACAGACCACACATTATATGCTGAAATTAAAAGAGGTTCCAGCTCTCAGTCACAGAACAGGGCTCTCCTGGGTTATCTGACTACAAAGCAGGACAATGACAACCCAACTAGCCATGGGCAGCCTGGGCCAGCCTGAGTAAAGGGGACTGGTTAGACCAGGGATGTCCAATCTGTTGGCTTCCCCAGGCCACAATGGAAGAAGAATTGTCTTGAGCCACACAGGAAATACACTAACACTACCGATAGCTGATGAGCTACAGAAAAGGTCCGTGCATAATTTTGGTCATGTTGTAAGAAAGTTTATGACTTTGCGTTGGGCCGCATTCAAAGCTGCCCTGGGCCGCCTGTGGCCCGCAGGCCGCAGGTTGGACAAGCTTGGGTTAGACTAACATGAGAAGGAAAAGCAAACAGTTCTGACAGAGGGCAAAACATGCCACCACATCCACACATACAAGTGGGTGAAAGAGCTTGGTGCCCAAGATCCCCAGACAAAGTGGGAGGGCCATGGCTATTGGGATGGCTCCCCATGGGGTTAGGTTAAAGGGTGCTGTCCCCCAGTACTGCCGAAAATACAGCTGGGTTAGGCATGCTAGGCACTCTAACTCTCAGGAATAATCCCAAATCTCAACCAAGAATGGGGCTCCCTACTGCTGTTACCATTAGACTGGTCTCAAGATGGGGGAGATGACGAGTATGGGGTAGGGGGCTTGATATATCCCCAAGGATGGTGAATTTAGATCAAGCTTGTCCGGGCCGCATGTGGCCCAGGACGGCTTTGAATGTGGCCCAAAACAAATTTGTAAACTTTCTTAAAACATGATGAAAATTATTCATGGACCTTTCTTTTTTTTTTTAGCTCATCAGCTATCATTAGTGTTAGCGTATTGTATGTGTGACCCAAGACAATTCTATCTCCAATGTGGCCCAAGTAAGCCAAAAGGTTGGACACCCCTGATTTAGATCTTAGATTTCAGATTTCACTCTTCTCACGAAATGTGTATCTCAGACAACTTGGTTCATTTCCTGTGTCTCACCCCCTCCACGGCTCACTGGGAGCCCTGCCTGAGGGTGCAGTGGGAGCTCAGGGCCACCAGCTATACATTTAACTGGAATCGCAGTGTTTTTATGTTTTGAAGCGCCAAAACAGCCTCTTTGAAATGAACCGTTGGGTTGTATGTTAATGACACAGAGAGACTCTGCTTAATCACCTTGGTCCGTCTACAAGAGGTGTCTGCCAACCTACACGTGTTTTCCATTCGGTTCAGTCATCCCAGGCTTGGCATTCCAAGCCCCCTGACAGTCATGAGCATATGTCTGTCTAGACCAAGCTTGTCCACTGCAAGAGGCCCAGGATGACTTTGAATGTGGCCCAACACAAATCCGTAAACTTTCTCAAAACATTACGAAAATTAAGCACGGACCATTTTTTTTAGCCCATCAGCTATCATTGGCGGCCCAAGACAGTTCTTCTTCCAATGTGGCCCAGGGAAGCCAAAAGGCTGGACGCCCCTGGGCTAGAGTAATAAAGGTGATAGCCAGGTCCTGAAGTCTGGACACTACTTTCTCTCCACTAGGTCTTTAAGTTGGAGGCAAAAAAGACTTCCTTAAATTCCATGTGGTGTGCTTGCACCAAAAGAATTAAAGCAGGTCTTTGTGTGTTTGTTTGGTTTTGTTTATTTTATGCAGAAGTTTTCTAAAGCAGAGGCTTTTGTGCTTTTTAATCTGTGGCTCACAGTAATAAAGACATTTTAAATCACACACCAGTTACCCATATGCATGCATGTGTGTGTGAAATGGAAACAACGGTTTCAGAAAACAATACTTTTGCTGTGTGTGCAGGTACATTTTATATGTCAATCTGGTCAGGCTGTGGTGCACAGGTATCTAGCCAAACAGTCATGATTTCTAGCCATAAAAGGATTTTTTTTTTTTCATGAAAGGATTTTTTAGATGTGATTAAATTAAACTAGTAGACTTTAGGTAAAGCAGATTATCCCCCATAATGTGAGTGGGGCTCATCCAATCAGTTGAAGGCCTTAAATGAAAAGACTAAGGTGCCCCAAAGAGGAAAGAATTGCCTTCAGACTGAAGACAGCAATATCCACTCTTGGCAAAACTACCAGCCTGCCTGCCCATTTTAATTGCTCTCTCTCTCTCTCTCTCTCTCTCTCTCTCTCTCCCTCTCCCTCTCTCTCCCTCTCTCTCTCTCTCTCTCCCTCTCTCTCTCTCTCTCTCTCTCTCTCTCTCTCTCTCTCTCTCTCTCCATCCATATATATTTCCAAGCCCATATTACTCCAGAGACTAGAGATGATTATGAATACATATAGTATGTATATCATAAATTGTTACTGAAGGAATCAAAGTATTTGATATATACATACATGAGGGCTGTCCCAATAAAATCCAGCCATAAATGCCTCTATTTTTCATATTACCTGGCTGGATAATTTCCAGACAGCTCTTGTATATTCCATTAACTCTGGAGAACCCTGACTAATACACCATGTAAACCACAGGCTGATATTTTCTATTTCATTCTAGTTAATTTAAAACAAATGTTGTTTGCAACCTACTCTAATAAGTTACGACTTTTAAAAAACCAGCTTTATTGTCATGTGATTTACATACTACAACATCCTCCCATTGAAAATACACAATTTGATGACCCTTCTCATATATAGAAAGGGAGTGGTACAGGTCTTACCATAATCTAATGTTAGAGTACTTGCATCACCCCCAGAAGGCGCCCCGGAACCTTTAGTAGTCATTTTCCAGGTACCACTTATTTTTGGGTTTTGGTTCTTTTTGGAAGGCACTGTTTTAAAGCAGTGTTTCTCAAAGCGTGATTTGGAACCAGCATCAATAGCATTGTCTGTGAACTTATTAAAAATGCAAATCCTTGGCCCCGCCCAACCCAGACCTACTGAATCAGAAACTCTTGGGGTAGAGCCCAGACGCCTGGGTTTTGAAAAACATTCCAGGTGATTCTGGTGTATACGGAAGGTTTTTCGTTGGGTGGGGGGTGGTGTTGGGGGGTAGTTCCCTGGCTCGGAATCGAACCCAGGCCGCAGCATTGAGAGCGCTGAAGCCTAGCCACTGCACCACCAGGGAACCCTATACGGAAGTGTGAGGACCACTGTTCCTATGGGACACGACACGAGGGCAGGTGAGCTCTGTGCCTGTGTGCGCGTGAGTGTTCTCTGTGCTCCCAGGATGTGGCAGGAATGTGTGGTCTCCAGTGACCCTCCCCCATGTCTGACTGTGCTTCAGAAATTTCTCTTCAGATAAGAGTGATGTGCATTCATGAGACCGTCCAAGACCCATGACCTTGGGCAGTGTGTGTTAAGTAGCCATGCAAAGCGATGCATCCAGCTCTTTTTCTATCTAATGCTCGTTAGTGATCCCTGCTTAGTCGATGCTTAGGAAAGGTTTATTGTTGACAGCAATGAAGACGCATAATGTTTCAAAACTGAGCGTTATAAAAGGGCAACTTCCGCAAAGATTGTCTCACATGTGTTAAAGGCTAGAGGAGCAAAACCCCCGTGGGACACTGGTGTGTGGAATTACGCTTTAAGGGAGTATTATCCACAGCTTGTGATATCAGCCTTAGGGACTTTTTAAGAGAATTAGAAAAAAGGCGCCCTCTTCTGGGAAGACGCAGCCCTGCAGGTGCACCAGCTCCAAGACTGCCTTCAGGTGGAAGAAAAAGGGCCCCTCCTCTGGTGGGGTCACACCCCTGCCAGTGGCCACAACATGAGGCACAGCAGGTGGAATGTGAGTTGGATTTTGCCCCTGATAGTCCCCACTGCTGAGCACCTCTGTGGAGGGCACAATTGGACAACCTTACACAGCAGCCCCTAGTGAATACCGTCAACAGCATAAATGCAAGCAGATCGGACCAGGACTTTGCAGTGCCTTCTACTCGTCTGAGTACCTGAAAGCAACAGTGTTTATATTACAGTACCCTAAAAGTTTACACTGAAATACATAAATTTCAGTTCAAAATATTACACTTTTTTTTATTTTCTCACTTGCCTTTTAGTTAGAGAAGACCAGATTTGGTTTTTTTGTTTGTTTTTGTTTTGTTTTCTGTAAGAAATAGATAATAGGAAGTCGGTGAATACACAGATTTTCTCACTACATAAACATCCTAAGAATTCAACAAGTTGACTAGGGGAAAAATTATAATAATATAGAGAAAGCATAGCCTTCATATATGCAAAGTCAGTAAAAGTTAACATGGAAAAGATTCTATATATAATAGCTAAAAGTAAATAAAAAGAAGTATAAATCCACATAAAGAAAGTTCAAAAACTCAAACAGAGGAAACACAAGGAAAATCTAAACAAATACCTGGAAGGGAATATTCATCAGCACACAGATGTCACTCCTCCCTAAATCAATCTATTAATATAAATTTAAAGCAGTATCAGTAAACCTGCCATTTAATTTTTCACCTGGCAACGGAAGACCCGGTATCTTGAAAACCTGTGTGCTCCAAACACCTATGAATGCTGAATAAAATCTAACATCTATCCTATTAGATGCGCACCTGAAAGGCTCAGGTGCAGGGACAGCAGAGGGACCTGACGTGAAGCAATGAGGTGATGCTATGGCTGAGCTGGAGTAGACATGAAGGAGAGGCTGTCGGTCTCCAGGACTGAAAACAGGTATGAGAACCGCTTGAGGAGCGCCGGGGCCCGCACAGCTCCACGGCTGGCCGGGCCTGCAATGCGGGAAGTTGGAATTAACGTCCGTGCACAAATGCGAACCCGGGAAGGGCTTCACGGTGAGTGAAAGAGCAGATGGAAACCGTTTCTCTTGATAGAACTCTGCGATTTGAACAGGATTAAACATCTTCTCTGATCGTGTATAACCACGGGCTTATGCCTCCTGAGGGTCTGTGGCTGGCATTTATTTATACTGCCTGCTGGTGCGGGAGACCCCCAGCCAGGTACCCATCATAAACGTTAGTCTCAGCCATCGAAACTATGCGGATCCTTCAGGACAAGGCTGCTCTGTGGGGACACACCTTTAATCCAAGCACATAGTATTCTCACAATTAAACACCCCATGGAGATGCATGCGCTCACGATCCAACGTTTCAAAACACAAATTAACAGGCACATCGTGTAGGGTTATTACAACACTAAGAAGTTATGTAATGGCTGAACTGTTTCCCCCCTTGTCCCCAAATACATTTGGTGAAGTCCTAGCCCTCGGTATCTAAGACTGTGACTGTGTTTGGAGACAAGTTCTTTAAAAAAGTGACTAAGTTAAAATGAAGTCATAAGGGTAGGTCTTAATCCAGTTTGAGTTTTGTTTTTATAAAAGGAGATTAAGAGACAGACACATGGAGAGTGAAGACCCCATGAAGACGCAGGGAGAAGACAATCATCTACAAGCCAAGAAGAGAGGCCTCAAAAGAAACTAACCTGGCCAAGACCTTGACCTCGAACTTCAAGCCTCTAGAACTGTGAGAAAATGAATTTCTGTTGTTTAAGCTACTTAGTCTGTGGTACTTAGTTATGGCAGGCCTTGGAAAGTTGTATTAACAACTCACTATAATACAATGAAAACACAGATGCTGTTGTAGAAGTCTGTTAAAAGTATTAGAAACCATAAACACAGAAATAAAGAATATGACCCTGCAATTTCCAAAATAAGAAGAAAGGGAAGATAAAGCAAAAGAAAAGAACATAATAAAAACAATAAATCCAGGAGCAGACAAAAAACTAAAAATAAGAAAGAAACAGATAAAGCAAAGATCCTCACATAGGAAGTGTGCAGTGTAGAATCACGCTTCCTGCTGGTACAGTTGCTTCACCTGAGGGAAATAATGGGGGAGACCCAACGCACAGCTCCGTGCAGGAGCATTTCTCTCACTAACGACCTACGTGGGTGGTCAAATGACTACCTACCAGCACTGGTCTTGCCACCAGGCACTGGGCTGGAGCCGGACGCCCTGAGCCACCAGAAGACAGGGCTGCTGGCCAAGTGAAACGTTCCAGCCCAACCTGCCTGCAACTCAGAGCCACCCTTGCAAAATCCATAATCACGCTGAAAAATGAATGAAGAATAGTGTTTACAAGGGGCACCCGTTAATTTAAAACAAGAACATTTATTTTAAAAAATCATCAAAATAAATAAAAAACACACCATGTCAATCCTGCTATTCACTCTTCCTTCTTTTCTGCCTGGGAGGGAGGGCATGGAGACACGTCTCATTTTATCTCCTACTCCACACGCCCATGTGCAGCTATCCCAGAACACTGGGCCGCTGTTCTGCCACATGTTTTCCAGGCTTTGTAGAAAATAACTTCAAAAATGGGCTCAATACTCTCTGGAGTCATGGCACAGACCTGTGAAACTACGTAATCCTAAGGATATGAGAGGTGAGATATTAAATTCATATTTTCCACCCAAACACTTCCTTTTGGGGTTCCCCCACGAGGCTGGACCAATGTTTTTGGCCCACCTGATCTTATAGGTCTCCAGTGAAACTCAGGGAGACCTATACAGGTCTTCATTGAGCAGGATTGTGTTTTGCCTGGCACATTTTCTCTGTGGAGCACTATCGGATTTGGAAGCTTCTCACTTCGTTGTTTCCATCATCTAAACTACTTGTCCAATAGCAACTGTGTTTTGCATTTGCAGCTCTTGAGCAGAGCTGACCCTACAGCAGGCAATTAACCTAAATTTGCTGAATTTTCTCGATAACGCTAAAAAGGGCGTTATAAAATGAACGGTGGTTATTATTTGTCTCACCCACCACGAAGCTTGGGATTAATTAGACCTTTGGTCACGGGCACTTTCTGCTACCTGTTGGCCAGGTATCAAAGAGTAGGAAAAAGAAGCAAAATCGGAAGTTCCCAACAATAATTGGGAGCTCTAGGAAAATAAAACGGTCAAGAAAGAAACTGAAATTGTTATTTAAAATTATTTTTAAATATTTATGTAGTTTTTTTTTCTTTTCATGTTCCCTATGATAGCCTTAAGAAAATTAAATCATAGGAAGAGTAATTAGTTCTGAGACACGAGGTGAAAGGACGCCAACTCACACAGCTACCAGGCGGTAGTGCCGGGTCGGTGGCAGATGGCTTCTGGGTTTGCTGAAAGTACTCTTTGCATTTTCTCTTCCTGTTCATTAGAAGGGTTGGGTCTTAGCCTAGGAGACATCTGCTTCAAGCTTAACTCAGATACCGTCTTTGTAGAGCCTACCATGGATCTCTCCAGAATGGAACTCTGAGCTGCATTTGATTTCACTCATACCCCACCCCCCAGCCCCCATCATGGTGCCTGCAGGTCCCTGCCCAAATCTGACTGCAGTGCTGGACAAGGAGCACTGGGGAAAAGCAATCGTGTCGGTTTGGTTTCCACCAGGTGTTGTCGTCCAAACAGCAATGATAACAACAGTCACAGCAGTCATCAGTACGGTTAATGAGATCTCATTAGACCAGATGTCCTGTGGTCTGGACGTTCTTGTCCCTGCCCCCACCAAATTCGTATCCTGAAATGCTAACCCCAAAGGTGATGGTATTAGGAGGTGGGACCTTTGGGGGGTGATGACATTGTGAGGGTGGAGCCCTCGTGAATGCGATTCATCCTTTTCATAAAAGAGACCCCAGAAAGATCCCTTGCTCCTTCTCCCATGTGAGGATACAAGAAGTTTTGACCCGGAAGAGAACCCTCACCCAACCAAGATGGCAGCCTGACCTCGGGCCTCCCGCCTCCAGACTGTGAGAAATACACTTTCGTTGCTCGTAAGTCACCCCGTCTGCGATTTTCTCTTACAGCGGCCCAAACGAACTAAGGCAGACGTGGCGATGACACTTTGCGTGCACTGTATCAGTTAATCTTCACAAAACCTTTGCCAAGTCGTCATCCTACCCCTCTCCCAGATAAGCAAACGAGCTTAGAAACGAAATTAAAGCAGCTTGCTCAGGTCACACCGGCCAGGGAGCGTGACCAGCAGGCTAACGCCGTGACCCAAGCCTCTCCCTGCCGCAGTGCACACTGGGGCTTAGGAAACTTGGTGCGTGGCAGGGTCTCCCGGGAGCTGGCAGTCACGTTTCCAGGCCCCACCTTCTGGGTCGATTCTGATTCAGCGGGTTTGGGGTGGGACCCAGGAATCTGCATTTTTAACGGGCACCAGCCACCCCCAGGGCCTTCGCACACACCACTCTGGTGAAACCCTCTAACCCTGCTGCGGGGTCACCAGACACCCAGTCACTGATGGTGAGTGAGTGACCGGAATACTGACATGTAATCAGAGGCGGTGGCATGCGACACTTTGTCTGTCTCCACAGGGTGAAGATAGAGACTGGCAAGGGTGACACTGATTTAGGAACCACAACGCTAAACGAGTTCAAACGGGCTTCTTTACGTCAGGACATCTGAGGCTCGAAGGCCAGCAACACAGCAAAGGCAAAACGCCACGTTTTTTTCAGTCATTTGATCATGGATTCCACTTCTTTTTCTCTTACATAACCCCTTTCAAACTGCAGTAATAGTGTCTGGGCAAATCAATTAATAATAATAACCATTTACGGGGGGCTAACCATTTACGGGGGGCTCAACAGTGCTTTCGCATGCATCCGGACGGCTGTCCCCAGGGCTGGGTGCAGGAGCTCAGGGGGACGACCAGAGGTTCCCCCCGGAGACGGAGCTGTGAGAAGGGAGCGACGATCGGACTGAGCCTTCTGGGCTCGCCCCCGTGTCATACGGGCACTTCTCTTCCCCTTACAAACTCAGGGCTTAGGGGGAGCAGTGCCACGTGGTGCAGAGCCATTTATTCCTTTTCTTTGCCTCAGTTTCCTCATCTGTAAAATGAGGCGTCTGCAACAGACGTGGGAGAGGTATCTTGTCCGACGTCGAACAGCTCCCTGGCTCAGTTTACACCCCATCGTCCTAACTCCTCAACCAGTTCAACCAGTGTGCCTTGTGCTGGGAGCCAGTGACAGTGCTAGGCACTCCGGGTGCAGCAGAACGGGAGGCACGACTCCCTCTCTGGCACTTACGCCTCCCAGAACGTGCTGGTAGAAATTCTTGTGTGCAACTGTCCTGGAACGATTGCTTCCAAGGCCAGAGCAGCATGCCCTTGTGTGCCCTGGCTCTGGCCTGCCATCTCCTGATAAAAAACAATAAACAAACAAAAAAAAAGCAGACAGGACAGCACTGCCTGGAAATGTCACCAAAGTCGTCGTGGTCAATGCCACTTGGCCGTGTCTCAAGGTCGTAAATCTACAGTTACTCAACAGCAGGGCTGGATCTCAGCTTCTCTTCAAACATTTCAACTTTCCTCCCTATTTCACAGTTCATAAAGCACCCCTTGACGTGAAGGGTTTTTTTGCTTAAGGGGAGATACAAGAGAGCATGTTTTCTTCCACCTCTGGATCGCCTACTACTTCCTCTGCGCTTCGGCCTGTCACCCTGCCACGCGGCTTTTCTAATGATTCGTGTCCGAACACTGCCCTCCGCTCACCCCATCCCCGTGTGTGCCTGGCACGAGCCCCGCCAGCGCCTGGCTTAGTATGTCCCCCACGCAACTCATTAGCTGCACATTAGCATCAGCGCCAAGAAGCGACGTGACGGATCCGACGATATGTGGGAGCTGGGGTCGGAGTCCCCGCTGAGTCCCAGCAATCGCAGAGGTCAGCAGCCTCGCACCAGGGCCACAGCGCACACGGAGCACGGCGCGCTGACAGGGGCCACTGGGGAAGGCGACCCATGGGGGACCTCGTTAAACATCGAGGGGAGGAAAAGTCCCTTTGCAGGACCCACGGGCTTCACGGTTATTGGTCTGCCTTTCGCTCACGTGAAGAATTTATTGGGTGTGTCACCAAAATAAGAGAAAACTGAACATTCAAGTGGCGTTATCGTGTTTCCAGGCATCAAGTAGGACCATGCATCGGGGGCCCGAGCAGAAGCTCTAAAGCATGTCTTGTTAAATCCAAAGGTTATTTTTATCCTCTGAATAACAAGCTGGTTTAAAGCTAATGGAAGTAAAGGGATTACAGCATGTCTTCCTCCCTCCCTTCCTCCCTGTTTGTGTTTTCATTTCCTTCTACCAGTTTGTTCCTTAACTGGATGTAGTAATAAACAGCCCTTTAAAAACTTCCTAGAGTGGGGCCCCTCGTGTCCTCCCCTAGAACGCACCATTCGGCACACACAAACTCCTCACACACCTATCTTCAGTTCTTGGAGGACAACAGACCCTAGAAGGAATGGAAAAATTACAGTATTGGGAAAGAAAAGCTTCCTCAGAAGTCCAGGTCTGTCATGCTGCAATGCAATTATTTATGGGACATTTTGGGTAGGACCATCATGCTATTACTAACGGTTTCCCTTTTAAGGGTAGAACAATGCGGTAAGAGACTTTCAGCAGTTGGTGATTTTGAAGATGAGTACCTGACCCATCATGGGTGCTTCAAATTAGCTTGATTTTTGAAGGACTGGTTCGAAAAAGGAAAATAAAAAACCCCCCAAACCCTCCATGTTTAAAATTACAGGGCACGCCGCGCTCACATTTTCATAAAACCACTTAAAAGTAAAAGGTCAAACTAATCACTGCAACACTGAGAATCAGCTTGCTTGTCGGCACCATTCAAAGAGTAGCTTTTACTCTCAATGATTGCACCTTTTTGGCAGAATCCCAGTGAGCGCTTTGCACGATGACAATCACGAGGCATGCACGGCATCTCCGGGGGTGCCTGAGCTCCTCCCGAGTGGGGATGTGGAGAGCAGGCGGCCCACGGCCCCAAGCTGGGCACGCGGCCTGTCCACGGGCCAGGAGAACGAAACTCAGCTGGGCTCGGGTGGGGGGTTGCCTGGTGTGGCATCTGTGCGTTCTCGGGAGTGTTAAAGGAAGTAATGAACATGAAATGGCTCTATAAAGCACAGAGCAAGTGTTTAACTATGGTCTGAATGTTTGTGTTTCCCCAGAACTCATACCCTAAAACCCTAGTGCCCAAGGTGAGGGTATTAGGAGGTAGGGACTTTAAGGAGGTGATTAAGTCGTGAGGGCAGAACCCACCTGAATTGAATCAATGCCCTTATAATGGAGATCCCACAAAGATGCCCCACTCCTTCCACCATGTGAGGACACGAGAAGTCTGCAGTCCCAAAGGGAGCCCTCACCTGACCGTACTGGCACGCTGGCCTTGGACTTTCAGACTCCAGAACTGTGAGAGATACATTTCTGTTGTTCCCAGTCTGTGGCATTTTGTTATAGCAGCTCAAACTGATTAAGACGATTGTTTGTTATAACTTGCATTGTTCTTAGAATTGGGATATTAAGGAAGAACTTTTTTGTAGGAGAGACATCGGAGTGTCCCCTTCTAAAACTATTTCCGTACAATACGTAACACCCTAGAATATATTTTCTAAAGGCAATATGCTACAGTTTTTGAATTTTTTTAAAAGAAAGATAGTCTTGAGCTTTCAGGTTTATAGATACTGGGTGAAGAAAACAAACACGTAAAACTCACGGAACTAATAGGCAAGCGCTCAAAAAGTGTTGAATTATTTTCCACCAAGAATTTCCAGCACTTGGCTTGCTCGTGCATTTTGGACATGGTGGCCTTGGTGGTCAGCCTTAATGGTCACAACAGCACGCCCAACCACACTGCAGGGCTCAAAACTGACCTCCAGGTACCCAGCTCTCAGAGACTGGAGCTATTGTCTAAAGCAGGCCTGGGCTGATTTCTCTGGGCAAGGGCTACTTCTAATTTTCTCCAAGGGTCATGGTCCACTAGCTACTTATTTTTGCTGGCTCAAGGACATCCAGAGCCGCCTGCATTGTGAAGACCCAACTTTTGCCCCTAGCAGCTCTACGTGTGAATGTGAAATGTGTTTCTTATACGTTCAGCTGCCGAGCTGCTTGGCCTGGCATAATGTCACATTAGCTATGACACTTTTTTCTTAATTCAGGTGGTCACCCCAAAATTGCTTGGCGGTCCCCTGGTGGACCACAATGGACGTTTTGCCCAGCCCTGGCCTAAAGGGACAGAGAGTGCTGAGCTGAGCCAAGCAGGCTGAAAGTGAAAAATAGGACACATTTGGACCAAGGGGGGTGCCCACGTGACTAGATTTTCATGCATTGCTAAGAAATTGTCTTTGAAGGCACTTCTGAAGAAGAACTTGTAAAATGCACTACAGCAGCATCTGAGGGAAGGCACAATTGCCTAAAGGTGCTGCTAAGAAAGGCAGTACCACCTGAATATATATACACACACATACATACAAATATATATTCTATATATACACACACATACATATATATACGTATACACACACACACACATTTTTTTTCTGTGCTCCAGCCAACCAGATGAATGTAGCTCCTAAATGAGGCGTGCATTCTGTGCCTTTTAGCCTTTGCACATGCCATTCCTGCTACTAGGAAAGTCTTTCTCTACTTGATCAGCTCAATGTCTTTTTTACCCTCCTAGACCAAGTTAGCTGCTTCCTTCCTTCCTGTGAGCCCTTATAGGATTTAATACAGAAAGTATAACGTGCACAGTTCTGTATCTGGAATGTTTAGTTTCTACGTCTGTCTGCCCCATTTGTGAGTGAGTTTCTTGGAACTTCTTGGTATCTCCAACCCACTGCCTTGCCCATTATATGAGTAAATAATGATCTAAAATCACTTCCCTAGTCCCTTACATTCATATCGCTTGTTCCCTTTATATCACTTATTACTACGGTCTGAACTGTTGGTTTTCGGTATGTTATTCGTCTCCCCGGATGAAATGTGAAGTCCAGCGCAGCAAGGAACTTGTCTGACTTGTTTCCTGTCGTACTCCCAGTACTCAGTCCTACCTGGCGTGTTTGTGTACTCACAGTTACTCACCGAAGGAATGACTTCCAGGTGCTGAATGATGGTTACCAAATGGATGAGCAAACAACTAATCAGACATTTGTTTAAAAAAAAAAAAAACATTTGATTGTTTATAATTTAAAAAAAAAAAATGTTCAACCCCTCAATGGTGATGGAGACGTAAAAAACAAGAGTCCTGTGACAGTTCCATTCTGAACTTATGGTTGTGGAATTCTGGAGAAAATAACTTGCAATCCGGTTGCTATTCAAGCTAGAGCCTTGAAGCTTGAAACGGAGGAAAAACAATGTGGAAAAAGGTCAAACAGTGAAAAACCAGGCCAGGAAAAGGTGGCTCCTACAGTTCTAAGGTCCACTTTCTCAGAATAATATAAGGGTCTAGGGGGAAGCGTCCAGAAACCTGAGTGACCCGCAATTATTTTTAAGGTCCTTGTTTGCTACATAAAATGGAGAGAACAACATAATACAAATCTGTGGGTTGCTTTCTTCAAAAGCCATCAAGAGCCCTAAACTGCCTGCACGCACTGTTCCTTCAGCTTTTCATCTCTTCCAGGTGAAAAAAACCAGGAGTTGTGAATGCATCATCTTAAACCTTTGTGGGAAATGCATTTCTGTACATTTAGTACAATTGCTTTAGTTAATCAAGTTTATATAAACTCTAAAAAGGTGTTCTTATCATGTATAGCTGATTAAATATGGAATTATTTCTACATGGAATTATTTCGACAAGTTTAATAACAACTTTTAGCTAACACTATACCCGTATGCATGCATTTCACATTCTGTTTATAGGGCCATTGGAATTGCTTTATATAACTTCGACTTATGAGTATGACATCATTTTCAGGCATCACATGATTTGCTCCTTTACTTAAGGACTTCCTCTGTAAACTTGAGCAATGGGTCACATATAACCCATTAAAACCTTTCAAATCTTTCCAGTTTTTAAAAATTGACGTATAGCTGACATACGATATTGTTTTAGTTTCAGGTGTATGGTATAGTGAAGTGACAGTCATATTTTATGAAATGGTCAATGTAAGTCTAGTATAAAAATGATCTGTCACCATACCAAGTTGGTATTATTGACGATATTCCCCATGCTATACGTGACATCCCCATGACTTATTTAGTTTATAACTAGAAGTTTGTACCTCTTAATCTGCCTCACCTTTTTG